>JAMKCH010085823.1:0-40246 GCA_023653785.1 Ophioderma brevispina | reverse complement strand
AAATGCAGAGATGCGTCATAACGTCACCCTCCAACTCGAGACCGAACAAAGTATAGGTACTTTTCAGGTAATATACATGTTAATGAGCCAAATCACAGATATTGTAAAAATGTTTGGCAGTGGTTTACACAGAGATATTATAGAAGCCTATTTTGATTGGTTGTTCAGAGGGCTATCTCATGTTATGTCCTTTAATGAGCCATCAGACAGGACATCATAGGTGGTAGTGCCCTCTGTGTAATGTAAGACAAACTTCAATCAGTGAGAAATGGGGGATGCAAATAACAAAATTGTTGTGACAACAACGTTGAACCTTTGAAAAGAGATCACATTCAAATTAAAACTGTTTTGACACTCATTGCACCACATTATCTCATTACATTTCACTCATCACAATAAAATATTATGTTCATATGTTCCAAGCTGCATCTACATAGGATTATGTAATCCTTAGCATTGCATTCTTTTAAATGCTTAATGCGATGCATTTCATGCTACTACATGATGGATATAAACTCGTAACTACAACACCCACACTAACAACATGATACAAAACGCTTAAATCTTGATCTCGTAACCAGGGACAGTGCACTTGATGTGTGCTGGAAAAAAAACCCCCCCACCCAAAGGCATTGAGCCCTGCAGTGGTAAACAGATCAAAATTCAACTTCATGCCATGATGACTGCGTGTATTTGTTTGCCACTTACCCAATATGATCAGTGTAAGCCCATTGAACCCAGGCCCCACGGATGTCAAAACAACCACAGAACTACAGCAAACTGGTGAAAAAGATTTTCAAAATATGATTAAAAACATGGAAAAATAAACCGGTCCTAATAATGTTTCCATTTGATTAAAATAATGATTTCACTATCAAAATGGCATTCCTATTTTAGTCTGCATGAGAATTTGAGTACTGATTAAGGAAAAAAGGCATAATATTCCAATACTTTCAGTTTTGGGGCACAAAATCAATATTTACTCATGCTTTTTTCCACTTTTTAAAAAATTCTATCAAATTCAAAGAATTTGTTTGATATTATTATTATGAGCCTGTGTTTTCAAAAAGGTCTGGCTGGAAGCACCAAAGAACCTATACATCATTCTACATGGCAACAAAAATCCTCATTCTCTTCTCTTCTTACAAACAAAAAGAGTCACCTGCTAATTGTTAAATGAAAAATTTGATGGTTAAATGTGCAAACGAGCGATTTTTGATGCCCCAAATATGTATACTGTAATCTACATATAGACAGACACCTAATGAGATTTCTACCTTGTCTTTGCTACAGAAATGTCTTAAAAGCAAGAAAAAAAGTGATTCTATTTCTATATTTCAATGTAAAACACAGGCTGAATTTCGTATATGCTGCTCCTATACGAATTATAATTCAAAATTTTTGTAACAAGAACACTTCTCAGCTTAATCCTAAAGTTCAGATGGGGTTATTTTTTGAGATGGAGAGCTTTACATCAGTCAAAAAATATCAGTAACTTTCGATTTTTTTAGGACATCTGATATGTGAAATCTCTCGTTGCACTTTAAGGTCTTATATTTTGACTCATAAAGAGATAACAATGATCCTTAGTTCCCCACTAGCAAACAAACCACTCCATACTGCCTGCTTGTATGCGAGCATCATCTTTTATTTGGTGTGCACTCCAAATATTCTCTCGTCATAAACATATGCCTATCCCAACGATGTGTGTTTGTAAACTAGCCTGCCTGCCTACCGTGTAGAATTGGCATTAAGTTTTTCCATTACAATTAAAATCCCAGCATTTATTTTATAACTGAGACTTGTGTTGAGATTAATCCGCACATGGTGAGGGTCTTTATTCACACAGAACAAAAGTTAAGTAATATCAATCAGTCTCAGTTACTCATCAAGGATAGCAAACAGGAAATACCAATTTTAGATGTTAAAAGATCTTTATCCACATGCACGATGTTCACTATATTAAAGGTGCAATGAATATTTCACCAATTAGGTGTCCCAAAAAATTGAAAGCCCTTGATTGTTTATGCTGATTTAAAGCCATTAGTAAAAATAACCCCCATCTGAAAAGGAATGAAGCTGGGATACTCTTTGGTACAAAAATTGTAACATTTCGAATTTATAAGGGGAAAGGGACTAGGGAACAGTTTAAGCAAACAAAATTTTTTCCTGTTTTTTTATATTGAAATAGAAGCAAATCACTCACCTTTTATGAAGAATATTTTAGAGTTCACCACACTACACATAAATGAGCTTAGTTCCGTCAAATCACCTTTTGTTTTCATTTTTAAGACATTTCTGTTGCCAAGGTAAAAAGCTTATTGAATTTTCTCTGTATGAATCCCCCCACATATGACAATAGACTTGATGCTTGAATCTCTTTGCACCTTTAATTCTGCATAACTATGTGCACGCTGTGGGTCAGACAGTTAAGTCCATGAATCCAGACAGTTCTGTAACAACTCATGACTTGAGAGTGCTCAGAACAAGACAACACTGCGAGTGCTGACCCATGGTCAGGAATGACTTTGAAAAGCAAGCAAGTATTTCAGTGAAACGTTTTAGGGCCTATATCCTTCTGTATAGTTTTTAATTGGCTTGGAAATAGATTACATAATGCTGGGCAAGAAATGTAACAGTTGTGACTTTTGAGAAGACATAAAATGGGTTTAGATAAAATCCTAACCTGCTGGATAGAAATAGCTCTCATTTCATTGACACAATCTTGCAGAGATAGTGGATCTAAGATGGTAAAGATTAACTGACCCTAACATGCCCATAGACCAAAATATACCATGCCACTGAGGCTAGAAAATGCACTAAGTCCCAAATCATACAATGACATCATCATGAACACCCATATGGGCCCAAAATTGCCCTTGTGGCTTGCGCTCACTGGTCATGGGACTGGGGCCCTAGGGGCCCCTGGTTTGATTCCCACCCACGATTTGAAATCTTCTTTAGCTTCAATCCCTTTACCCCTCTTTCCTTCCTCCCGGGAGATAGGCTAGAGAAGAGCCTTGTTAGGGTTAGTGATTCAAACAAGAGTATCAATGGTGCAGTAGCTGAACAGTACTTATATTCAGTCTATGTGACAGCTTCATGTCTTAATGTGCTATAAGCATTCATAGCGGACTTGTCAAAAATGTAACTTTTAGTGAACACCCCTTCATTTCTGAATTAAGTATTTCAAGCACTCTCTCTAAAAAAATATTACAATTGCCCTCTGACCTCAAAATCCAAAATTGTAGAGGATTATTCTAAAAGCAGAAAATTCCCATCCATTTCTGTACATTTAATATTTCGGACATTTTCAGCAATAACCCCACATGATTAACATTCTGAGCAACCCTGTCAATGCCTATCTATGTGGACAAATTAAGCATAAATTTGTCAACAGACCACTTCACCATCGGACCTTTTATTACTGAACACTCCAAAAAGATACTCATCCACAAAGATCATTTCTAAGCCACTTTGGTAAATACCAAGTAAGCAAGCAACATGTTAAGTGTTTTTCAAATGACTTCAAATGATTCCTAGATGAACTTCAACCTTCTTCTTAGCGTATCCACAAGTCATTGGTAATGGCTAGTGGTGGTGTCAGGATTTATTCAACTGTGTAAGCTGATCCGGGGCCGGGTGTATCCATGATACGGACGCTCCTAACATGGCCTGCATTTTGAAACTGGGGGCGAATTGGGAACAGTAGGGTTTTCACCCTACTCTTATTTGACACTGACTGCGAAGTACATGTACAGTTGTGACTCTCTGTACACGGGACCAACGGCTTAACGTTCCCTCTGAAAGACAGGATGCTTTCATGATCCATTTTTACCCAATTCCAAGTGAACCATGGAGTAGAGCGGTATTCTGTATTTAATCAATAGCTGGTATACATATCAAATCCAGAATTTAGTACCCGAATAAATCCCAGCAAGTGACCCCGCCGGGATTCAAACCCGGGAATTTTTGGTAAATTTTGCGCCACAGGCAAGCACCCTAACCACTAAGCCATGCTCTCCCACTTCAACCTCAACATCCATAACATCCCTCATGTCCCCTCCCAAGGGCCATGTCAAGTGTCATCAAAATCCATCCGGGCATGTGCAGTAATAAGCATTTTCTAATGTTTACAAAAGTTAGATCAATGCATCAGCATTAATAGCTGCCTTTTGAAATTCTCTGTGATAGTCCACTGAATTTATGCCAACAAACCTAGTTCATCCAACACCCAAAAAATATGCAGTGATTGAGCTAAATGTGTGTCACTGACCATGCCAGACTATTTCTCAAAATGCCCTTGAGATTAGCAGAGATACTTCACCTGAATAGGGCATGTTGCTTCTCCCTGTGGTTGGGCACATTGGAGAGCAAAATCACTGTAACCTAACAGTTCAATTTACCAGCATGGATTAGGAATCATATTTTGGCATGGAAAATGTGCTCCTATCAAGACTACATCAATGAAACTAGATTTGCTCTATCCACACACATTTCAAACATGACTCGGACTAACTGCTTGGTCTTATTAATTAAGCCATCATCACCTAAAGCTACCCATCCTAACTGATCAAGAGTTCATTCAACCTGATACTAACCTTAATGGAGTCGACCAAGGCTTCAACCAGCAGCAGGTGTCGCAGGCAGCCAATGTGAGCATTGATCCTCTCAACAGCTTTGGATGTATAAGTTTCCACTTGAGATTGATTAAGGGTCAGGTCCATTTCCAAGTAAGACATGTGTACAGTAAACAGCAAAGATTACAAGAGTCAATGAATCTGATATCATTAAGTTTGCCAATGTTATAAAGGTAGTCTGTACAATCCTGACAATCTCTGAATGCAATCTTTAAAAAGTTGATTCTGGGCTTTAATTGGAGGTTAGTAACTGCATGTGGTTTGTGGCATGTTTTAACAAAAATCAATGCACTAGCGTTGGTACGGGCATGTGCTGAGGACGGATGACGGGCATGTGCTGAAGGAAGGATGACGGGCAATGTTTTAAGAATGGCTTTTGAGTTGAAGGTGGGAGGTTTGAGAGGGGACATCCAAAGACAGACTTGGTAAAGCAAGTGAAGGGGGAGAGTAGGAGGGTTGGTTTGAGGGTGGAGGATGCATTGAATCGGGTGAAGTGGAAGGATGGAGTTAGGGCAGTTGCTGCGAGTGTGAGGTGAATCCGGCCACCCCCGTTCACGGGGACAAAACCGGATTTAAAAGTTTGGTTTTATTACTACTACTAGCATGGTTACACAAAACTGAATATGATGAGCATGTGTGGGTCTAACTGTCCGTACATCCGTACATGGGACTAATAGTTGAGCATCCCCTATTTAAGGGACAAGGCATTTTCATGGTTTGTTTGCCCAAGTCTAAGTGGTTCCACCAGGAACTGAACCAGGACCTCAAGTGCAAATGGGCCAAGTTCTTCCATGAAGTATTCAGATTGGATTATACACTTACTGTTACCCTGACTGACAAAAATGTGGAAGGGATTTTTCACTGCCTTGGACATTTTTCCCTAAGATTCATTGAAAAAATAAATGGAGCAAACTTGGGAGGCTAAGATTGTATGTGGATGTGCTAAAGCAGATATGAAGTACTTTCTAAGGGTTTCATGTTAGTGTGACCTCTGATACAATTTGGTATGTGGATTCAGTGGTAATGAGCTCATGGTAAAGATCCTTAAGACACATGACAACTGGGCTCCATTTTCTTCCAGATAAGAAGCAGTTACCCCCTGACCAGATTGAATTATCAAATCAATTTAAGTCGCATGTGTATCAAGAATGGCCATTCCCACTTCACTGCGTTTGACCCCTGAGATGATTCCTAACTTTCATTTTAAATGTTTTAGAACATACAGTTACATAGAGCTGTACTGGCGATTGATCAAAGGTGGGGGGAATGAGACCAAGTGCCCAAGACCTCACCAGCAAGAAGGTTGAATGACTACTTTCAATATTACTGTAACCCCTTTGGGGGCATTTAGTCTTATTACACAATAACTAACAAAGAATTCAAGTATCGATCTGTACCGCAAAAGAAACTATGTGTGCCTAATCTTGAATGTTACTCAGTCTTCTGAATTACTATTTTTTTTTTTGTACTTGCAGTGGCTGCAGGGCAATGTTGATCCAACAATGTTCATGAAAACATACATAATCTTTTTTTTTTTCTAGTTAAAACATAGTTTTATTGAATCCACAGCCAAAATATTGTAGTGTTCTTACCAACATGCACCTTTAAGCATAAGACTATGGGACATATCAGGAAGATTAGTCACCCACCCACTTCCTAGTGAAAACTTCTCTATCTCATTATAAGATTTTCCAGGAATGTGGTTGTATAACCAAATATTTGACCAAAATAAATACACTTTCATCCCTCATGTCCTATTATCTGAAAGATTTCTCCTACAAACGGCCAATTTCCTTCATGGTAGTTACCCCAACAGCTTACCACTACGTAGATGGATTACCTACCCACTAGACGTACACCACCCCCAGATTCCGTGTATTTTTGCCGCATAGACGTATAGTGTACACACAGCGGCTGTCTGTACTGTCGTGGAGTAGCTACGTGGTTACCCCGGCTCTCAGCGCCACAGTAATTTCTCATGGCCACTTTGGTTTTTTTTTTATATTTTGGCATATTATTATGCAGTTTTTATTACAATGCGCGAATATTGGGGTTTTTGATGATGCCCGATTTGAATTTCGTAATGATTTTCCTACAAAACGTTCAAAAAAACGCTAACCGGAGCCCAAGTGTATATCGCCCTCATTTCATGAAATTTCACCCACTCTCAAATGGCGTCGTGGTACCCGCGGGGTAGCTATGTTGTACTGCATGTCTACTCCGGTACTCTCTAACCATATCCACCTTCTCTCCCCCCATCCTAGTGGGCCAACTCAGGTAGCATGTGGTAGGATCAAGCCGAGATAGCCACTCTGTATCCTAATCATTGTGTACTTATTAAGCCCTATCTTGCCAGCGACCCTCGCAATTAGCCCAGTGTGTACTGTGCAGTAGCTGCCGCGGTATACATGGTGTAGCTGCCGTCTAGGCGACCACGTACACGGCCAATTGCTTCATGGTATTTACCACACAGCTACTACCGAGTAGCCATGGGATTACCTAGCCACTAGACGTACTCGCCGCCAGGATTCCGTGGTATTTTTTGCCGCATAGACGGATATGTACCCACACGCTGTCTTGCACCGTTGTGAGTAGCTGTGGTTACACGGCTCTCAGCGCGCGCGGTATTTCTCATGGCCAATTTTTGTTTTTTTTTGATATTTTTGGCATATTTTGCATTTTTTGATTCCTGTGCGGGATATAGGGGTTTTTTTTGATGATGCCCGATTTGAATTTCGTAATGATTTTCCTAAAAAACGTTCCAAAAATGCTAAATGGAGCTTAATGGATAGCGCCCTCATTTCATGAAAGTTCATCCCACTCTCAAAATGGCGTCGTGGGGTGGGGGGGGGGGGGTAATCACGGGGTAGCTACGTTGTAGCTGATGTACTCGGCACTGTCTCTCCACACCACCTTCTCTCCACCTAGTGGGCAACTACAGGTAGCCTTGGGGTAGGTAAAGCAGAGTAGCCACATTACTGTATAACTAATAACTGTGTACTTGTAAGCCCTATTTTGCAGCTACCGCCTCGCAATTAGCCTTGTGTACTGTGCAGTAGCTGCCGTAGTAGACATGGTGGTCCGCTGCCGTATGGTACCACGTGAGTAAGAATCCTGCGTGTACGTAAGAATCCGGCCGTGTAGTTGGAATTTTTTTAAGCTTTTACAACAAAATTTGGGGAATTTACTCTAGTGCAGTTTCAATACAGTGATATCAGTTTTAACCAACTTTCACCTGGAGATTTTGAAAGCTACCCGCCAGGGTTGTTGCCTTTGACTTTTGCCCTTGAAAAGTAATTTGCTTAATTTATAAAATGACAAAACAGGTTTAGACCCTTAAGTCATTGTAAGGTTTGTACGATCTTTGTGGTGCATGTTATGGTGTTTCCAGAAAGGTGGATCCTACAGTATGAGGTCCCATACTTGACTTACTTGAATGGATTACCATCTCCCGTTTTCTGCACTGCTTGCATGACGGACTTGTACACTCGGAAACTAATGGTGACTGTCAGCAACAGCCAAGAGTAAATAATGCCATCACGCTGATGAAGGAGCATAAGCTAAGAGCAATCAGGACAACAAAACCCACCAAATACATGCCCGGACTTCTTCACATCTCTCTACAACAGGTCCACCACTACAAATGGATAAGAAGTAAACGACATTTCAATCATAAATTACAATATTTTTTTTAATCACAAACTACTCATGGCCCTCTAGAAAAACTTTGATATTCTCAGTCTTGGATTTGGTTTCAAAGTCGATCTTTTTTTGCTCATTTTTGTATGGGCAATAGGATTTTTTCTTCTCTCCCTGCCTCACAAAACAAATGAGGACACCAATATTCTCAGACCGTGCAAATGTGTGTCATGAACTTTTGAAAAGGACACATGTGAGTTTGCGGTTTCCTGTGACACAATAAGCAGGAGACACCATTACTACCACTACCAGACAGTACTTAAGTGCCCAGAGCAATTGTGCAATGTAATATATTTGTAGGCTGAGCCTAGGGTGTCTTTTCTTCAGCTACAATAATCTGCTGATATATACCAATGTTCCTATAGGCCATGAATAACTACCTATTATGCAATTATGCAGCAAGGTTCTGCAGATCTTTCTGTGGTACAGAATGAAAAGGAGAGGGGAGTATTAAGTGGTAGGTTGTGCAGTACTCATTAGCTCTATCACACCGATTACATTCTCGCTACTACAACCAAGGTGCCAGGCAACTGTCCAACAAAATTTGTCTTCTACTCTCTACAGATCTAGACAATGTCAAGTGCATCACACAGGATTGCTAGCTACTGGAATTTTTACTGGGCCACTGTCCTGGGCTCTGAACTATTTCACAAAAAGATGCACTTTTCCTAATCCATTGGCATTCCCCTAATAGCATACTCTTGCACAATTCTGGATTGTTTCCAAAGAACTTCTTCCCTTAATAGCTGAGTCCCAGACTTGACCATTACATATTGGATCGTTATTTTTTCTCTACACATGTTTTTCTTAAGAAACATTCTTAACAACCCACCTACTGATTTAATAGCAATCACCAGAACACTGAATGTGGTTACAACTGGCTACTGACACAACATGGAAGATATGCTACTAACTACTCTACAAGAAAACACAGGCTACAAAAAAATGTCAGTCCTCAAAACTTGCATATGTCTTTATTTTTTGCATGCATTTTATGTTTTTGAATTTTCATCATTTATTACCTCAAAATGCAGAAAAATTACAATGAACCTGCAAATGAATTCAGATTGATATAGAATGTACATCAGTCACAAGGAATCATAGAGAGCTCACAAGAATAGATGGTAGTGTGTGCCAACCTCTTTCCTCCCCTTGATGAACTCAATGCCATAAAACATGTTTTTTCTGGGACTTTTCCCAATATTGCAACAAATGCCACCTCCTTAATTTAAGAACCTTCCCAATATTTGAGAAGCATTAAAAAGAGCCTTTATTGCAATTTTTGCCAAGTGGAAAAATAAAGTGGAGATTTAAGTGTATCTACGTATTAAGAATGCTACAGGTTAATGAGAAAAAGAAAAACCCACTCAATAATTTGACATGTTACTAGAGACAAATGAGTTTGTCTAAAATTTCTTGATTATGCATGACAACATCTAGCAATACTCCTGAAACATGTATTACTAACCCTTTCAACCCTGGTAGGCTGTAAGGGTTTAACACAAAAGTCAGTGGCCTTTGAGAATGGCTTCCCAAATGACCATTGGTCTTTTTCAAAACTTGAACACATCATCAGCATACCCGCGACAAATTTAGAGCCTACATTGAATGTGACTTGGTTGCCAGACATCTGAAAAAGTAGGTACTTGTAAATACAATCACCCACACACAACTATGACATGGCACTTTTTTTGCTCATGTCATTCTATGGTTAACAAACAGTGATAGTATTTTGAAAAGTCTGCTAATACTGCAGTGATTGTTTAATTGTACAATGACCACTTAAAGCAATAACAGCAAATTTTTTGAAGAAGCAACCCCCAATTTTTCAAAATTTGATATTTTTGCACAGTTATTTTTGGTAATTGTCTAGGAAACTATACCTGCGACGAGAATGCTCAAAAATGTGTATTTATCATAAACTAGCGCTTTTGTATTAAAATCGATCCCAGATTTGACGTAACAGCAGAGCTGGAAATGCTAATGTTTATGTCTTCCATGAAGAACTAGTGTCACCTCAGAAAATGACCTCTAATTTGACTTGCCTGACCCATAAAACAACTAATGGATGAGCTAGACACGTACATAGCGCTAATTTTCTTCCCGGCCTATTTCATATTGAAGGGAGGCCGTTTCCAACAGCCACGAAATTATTAAAATCCCCGAAAAGATCTCCGATATTTATTTATTCTATTTCGCTCGTCATAGATTCTGCTAGAAACATCGTTTAAGGCCCCCCCATTCTATAATACAAAAAATATAATTACTGCCGCTTGAAACTCTTAAATAAAAACTAAAAAATTAGTGACTCGTTACCTGGTATCCACATTACACAGTCCTCTGTGCCCAGGCTATTTCTCACGCCAGAAAGCGAGAGGCTTCGGGTTCGAGAACCGTGTATTTTTCGTCTTTATTTAGTTTCTGTGCTCCCAGTTTTCTTCGAGCTTATATAATATTTACCAATTTACTTTCTCGGGTTTGGATCATTTACTTGATCCTCGCGTGCATTGATTTGATTTTCATCAAACTATAAAATTCCTTCAAATCGCTCTCAAATGATTGACAAAACAATACAAATTATTAATTATTCTAATTACAAAATTTCCTTCGTTTGCACACATAGACATTTTCGAACTTAACCATTCACAAGTATGGTTTACTAGCCATTGTAAAAATCTCAAAATCTTTGGAATTGGGGGGCTCTTCAAAAAAAATGTGCTATTATTGCGTTAGACATTGGTTACACTAGGTTAGAGATGATTTCTGGGGCCTGCTCAGTTTGGCTTTACGTCAGGGTGAAAATTTAACAATGGCCGAAGGGAAAACATAACACCACAACCATACCCAAACACACATTTAGTTGGCTAATACTGATATTCTTGAGCAGCTATTAAATTATAAATGGGATAATTGATGCTGCTTTTTTTGGTTTTTTGTTAATCACTATCACATTTTTAAGAGTGTCCCCCAATTTTCAAAATTGACGATTTTTGCCCAGTTGCATTGGTATTTGGTACTTGCTAAGTTAGTATACTTTCAAGTTGGCCTGTGGTACCATGCAGTGAACATGTGTGGTCTTTGCACATTGTGTATGTGTTTGTGTACAAAGTGGTAACTATCTTTATCTTCAACTAATTTCACATTTCCAGCATTTGTGCTAAATATTTTCATCTTCCGGAAATTCACATTGTTTCATGTTTCCATGCTGCTGTTGATTAGGATTCGGAGAATCGCCAACTTCAATTCCCAATCCCTTCTTTTATGGTGCATGGCATGCATGCACTCTGCGGGTTCATAGTGTAGTTTACTAGACAATTACCTAACAACTGTGCATAATCCACACAATATGAAAATTGGTTGCCTCTTCAAACATGCCTATTATTGCTTTAATAGAATTTAGTTTTAATCCGTTAGGAAAATTTAAGTTTATGTAGGAGTGTATAAACATAGTGCTGATGGAAAACAGAAAAAAACCCCTTGGATGCCATACATAACAATGTCTAATAACAAATTATCACGACCCATTTGATCAAAGGAAAATCACTTTTTGGTGAGATAGGATGCAGATTCCTGTTTTATTTTCGCTTTGTTGTTTATTATTTGTGGAGGTTGTTGTTGTGGCATTCCACCTTTAACTTGCCCTGCTAGAATATTTCCAACCACTGTAATTGTGTATCTTGGTCAATTTTCCACTTACTGATCTATCGTGCATGACTGAATGCACCTTCTTTATATAATTCATTGTGTGTACTTCTCAATGCGCTGCCATCACGTAGCAGCTCTAGGGTCAATAATCCATCAGGTACGATCTATATTATGCTGCACATGGTAAACATAGTAACATTTCAAAGACTTGGACTAATTTATGTGCATGCTAATCAATAGACATAACAACGGGCGCATCCTTAGTAGATTGAAGTTCATTTTGGATATAACTTTGTTCTTTTTTTTTTTTGATATTTAAATTAAGTTCAAGTAGGGATGAGAATCAGTACCTCTGTTTTAAAGTACTAATGTTTTTTTTTTTTCAGGGAGGTTTTTACAAAAAAACTTACTCATTATGTAATAACTCATCTTCAAGTTTCATTTAAATCCCATTTCCAATCTACTTGTGACACAACATCCAAGAGAACTTGTTCCTCTCACAAAGGAGCCTTACTGCAGTATCTCCCACCGCACTTCTTCTGCACTCTAGATATACGCAACATACAGTGCCTATTTTCCGTTGAAGGGGTCTCACTAGGGGTAAGCAGGAATTCCATGAAGGAAGGCAATTCATTTATCTGAAATTTGTCCTAGTTTGTAATAACCACCCACCATTTAAAAGGTGCAATGAGAGATTTTGGAGGCACCCAATATTGTTGTCATAAGAGTAATTTCATAGATTGAGACACTCAATAGATTTCTACCTTGTATTTTGCTACAGAACTATCTTAAAAGAAAAAATGTGATTTGGATTTGCTAGCCTTATATTTTCCATGTAATAGCTGAATTCAATATTTCTTCCTATCAAAATTAGATTCATGTCCTTCACAATTTTTGTACAAAAGAAACTTTTCTCAGCTTAATTCTTTCAGATGGGGATATTTTTGGATGGAACGCTTTAACATCAGGGCAAATTCAGTACTTTGGATTTCTTTTAGGGCACCTGATATTGATCTCTGCATTGCACCTGAACAACATTCCAAATTAAAGATTTTAACACAGGAACTTATGATTTTTTTTATATAAATGGCACAGCATATGTATTACCAAATTTCCAAGGTCCCTTCAAGCTGTACTTGGGAACTTGACAAAGATGAAAAACACATTAGTTGTGATCATTTTAAACATGGATACCTATTCAGTTCTAACAATACAAAACCAATAAATTTTGGGTTCCCTGATATGCCCAGTCACAGTCAGTTGGTCATTTCCAACCTTTTGTCTTCATTTTTCAGTTAGATATTTGTTTTAAATTTAATCTACCACTAGTGTAAACTAAGAACCCTTAAGCAATGATGCATAAATATGTTGATTCCTATGGAAATCATGTTTATTTACGGGTTGGATTTGGCTTTGACTACAATTTGATTTTCAAGAGAAATAATTTTCGTAACCATCCGTCAAGACTGAAAATTGCAGCAAGGTATCCAATCCATTCCTGCCGTCTACTGGATGTAAGTGCACGGAAATTGTGACAGACAATCGTTTAATTGCATGTGGCCTTCAGTACGTCTGAGCGTGTAAAGTTAGTATGCTTTCAGTTGGTGTTGTGTTACATGCTAGTGAACACATCGTGTGCATTCACATTGTGTCTTGTGTTGTCAAAGTGTGTCATACTCATCGTTGTCTGTTATTATAGCTGCTAGATTGTTCTCCAAAGATTAACATGCAAGCAAATGTAATACAAATGAATCACCTTCCTAATCCTATACATCACTCTCAAGACAATTTCACTGAATAGTAGGCACAATGTCTTAAGGTTCATCAATTCTTGACTGAATGGACAATAAGTGGCATTTTAAATATAAAATTTAATCATTTTAATTTTGGCCAGGCATCAACAGTTAATCTCCCCCTCTTTCGAAGGTAGGGAAGCCACCATTTACAAGTAACTTATTCATGGGGCACCCTGTACAATTAAACTACTGTTCATTCCACTCTATTCAACCAAAGACACATCAAATCTAAAAACCACCTATACACAAAGCACAAATACACAAAGTTTTTCTTCCCCTGTTTTTTTTTCTTTGTAATGCATGTTGTGATTTTTTTGGCCAATCATTTTTTTGTGTTCCTTGTGGTGTGTTGTTTTGCTAATCAAAGCATAGAACATTTTGGTTCTATGTTACACGACAAAAAAAGCACAAATAAAAATCAAACTCGCACTTCTTTTAATACTTAAATCTAAGGCGAAAACTCATTACAGGAAAAGAGTGAATAAATTGTTTTTCCTTTGCTGAACATAAATTGGATCTTTTTTCCCTACTGGTCACTAGCATGAATATTTTAAGGTAAACTGTTTGGACTGTACTAGTCAATATTTCCTGCTGAAAGTGCAAGCATTAAGAAATTGCTGATTGCCACATGAATGAAACACCTATTAATTACCAACTATAAAAATGGACAAAATCGCAGCACATGTTATTAAGTGATGAAAACAAGAACACTACCTATGTGCTCTTTCTGATATAGTTTCCTGCAACCCTGAAGAGGCAGAGATATTCTGTCCCGTATTAAAAAAACTTGTAAAAACTCAGTGGAAATTTTAGTTTAAAATCACCGTGAATTTATAGCATTTCAGCAAAAATGCATTTACTGTTTTGAATCACTACTTAGTAAAGCGCACCAACAGCGTTAACAGAGGTAACATTGTCCATCTATTCAAGGTTGTTAACTTGTGTACAAAATGCCCCTTTATATTAATGGTTAACCATACCAAGAGGCATCTCACACATTCTTACATGCAGCTGGTACTCGAATTACACATATGAGTTTCAATATGCCAAGGCTATGTCAATAAATCTACATAAGGCTTTAATTTAAATTTCAACCTGCTCTGTTCAGAGTTTGGGCCAAACAAGTCCGACTCCTTTCCCTAACTAAATATAGAGAAAGTAGAATGGAGGAAGTGGGTCGTCTGACATCGCAGTTTTTGTGAATGATAGGCCTCAATATGCCCTTTGACCTTGACATGTGACCTCCAAATCAATGAGGAATTGCCATGTAATCCATAAGGTCACACACCACCATTGCACCGGCCATAGAGAACTATATGTGGGTGGGGGGTAAAATGATAGTCAGATTAATGGATATAACTCGAGTTACCTTACGTTTTTTGAAATCGGATTATATGATACAAAGAGTAGAAATTTCTCTACACCTATCAAAATTGACGATACATTTACGTTTAATTTTTTAGATATTTATACTGCTTTTTATAATGCCGTATTTTCACGGGTTCACTTCCGACTCTAGCCTCCCATGCACCTTGTGTGTTTATACGCCGATCACACAAATTTCGATGTTTTCTTTTCAAAAGTTAGTACCCCTTCAATCCTGTCTGCTAAAATAAAAATTGGGTCAACAAAAATCACAGAATTACTAGAATATCTCACAATTTTATACACAAAAGAGATACTACAGTCGTGATAAAACCTCGGACTGATCTGGGCTGTGTCCACTCTAATAGTGGTAAATGTACCCATAACCCAAGCTTGGTCCAATTGAAGTTCCATTTTGAAATCAGGTCAATTTTACATTTTTCAAGCCTATCTTACAACTTGATCTCACATGAGCTTTGACCTTGGTATGTGACCTTGACCTTTGTCATGTGACCCTTGACCCATCAAAATGAAGGATCCCACATTGCAAACCTATGCCTCAAGTTTGGTTTAAATCCATTAAAGTATGCAGACATTACAAGCAAATGTTAACAGTCGACAATAGAAGTGATTTGCATGTGTCTTCCTGGCCTTAAAGCCACTAACATGCATCTTCACAATTAAACAAATCACACCCCCTATTTTTCATGAAGTCCATTTTTTTTGCACTGTTTGCAGTAAAAAAAACCCTGTAAGTGGCTAATTTGTCAAGAAAGATTTTTATGCTTTGATCACTATAAAAGTCGGGATCGAACTTTTTAAGTAATCTAGAGACCGTCATAATTTGGGTCATCTTCAAGACCCGCTTTACAATGCTTAAGTGTCGGTTTTTCACAAAGAAAAGTATATTTATGGTGTTGATATTACCTAACACTAGCAATTTAGACCCAAATGGGCATTTTGAATTTGGGGAAAAATGACTGATATGGCTTCAAGGCAGGTCAACACCAAAAAGCCGTACAACAGGTTATAATTAAGTGGAGGCTAAGAGTCTTCTCCACTTGGTGGGCATTAATTCAATGCTAAGTTAGCTCTTGGTCTCTTGGTAACCATCAAACTGTTATTTAGTTCTCAAAAGGAGTTGGTGAGAACTAATTAGCCTGTCCAACCCAGTTAATGGAAAATAGTTCCATTAATTTTGCTGATTCAGAAGTGAGCAAACTATCTAATGCACATGCATGTATGTTAAACTTGTTACTTTACTGCATAATCTACTTCAACTATTACTGGTACACAAGACCACTTCAATAGACTCACGTCTATACTCTAGGGTAGCTAGCTAGCGAGGAATGAAGTGGTTGTTGCAGCCCCTCGGATGTATTCCAGTGAGGGGTGAATAGAATTATAATTACATAATGGCTAGGCCTGGATGTGAAATCAACTCATTGCGGGGTCAAGTCACGTTCAAATCAACTAAATTTTGGTAAGGGGTAAATTATCACAATCACATTTAATGTGTATTTGTTTGAGTATTTTTACTAACTTCCAAAATGTGGCTTTTAGTGTCCGTATACGCCTCTCCATTCAAAAATGCCAAACATTTTGGTTTTTCAAAATCACAGATAAATATCCTAGAAGAGCAAAATCTTAAAGTATTTACCCCTGCGTTCGATGAGTGGGATGTTTTTATAACTCAAATTATTTTCATGTAAACCCAGCAATTTTGGAAGTTTTAAATTTTCATGTTATTTTAGGTTTACAAGTACATAAAAAATAAATAGTTTTCTGATTTTTTATAAAAATTAAAAAGGGTCTTGCCTGATAATACGAGACTGGTTTTACATGAATATTTTGACTGTGGCAAATGTTGAACAACAGAAACATTTGTCACTCACCACCCCTCGTTTCCTGTTAAAATTTTGTGTGCCGCTAAAACAAAAAGTAGAGCAAAATTTCGAATATATCATGCATAAAGAGCACTCCCGATTCGGGCAAATACACAACAAGATAAGTAGTTACAACAAATCAATTGCCATAACATATAAAAGATTATATTTATAGATTTTTACATATTCGTGGGCCATACTTATCCTGTATTGGTACCTGAAAAATAGGATTAATCATTTTAAAACCACAACTGCACACATTTTGCGCAAACAACATTGTAGGATCGTGAGGGATGAGTAACATGAGTAACACAGCACATATAACACACAGTGCATGGATAGTCCATCTTGTAACAGTCATTGCAATTCTTAATTTTTGATCAATGCAGGAAATGTATCTCCATTATTATCACCCACGTCACTGAGACCGACTACAGATCCAACTAACCATACTAAACCACAGATGCAGTAGATACTATGAATAGGGGGCCTTTTAGGCAAGTGGTCAATACAAATATGTTTAACCAAAGTTTGGTTTTCCACAGACATTTCTTATATAAAACAAATATCTGCGTTTACTTTTTAAAAACTCAGCTAATATCTTGAAAATAAATCCTGCAAAAACTTTCAAAATTGAACTGAACTCCAAAATTAACTAATTCCCAAGTCAATATTCATCATTATCACATAACACTGAGTTTTTGGTTTTGCAAAACAACTTCAATACCAAAATTTAAAGGTGCATTTTCGTGATTTCAGACTCGTCTGTTTCATTCATTGATCACTAGATATCCTTGAGAGACTTATTCTCAAACTTTAGCTGAATCCCAATCTACGGTTTTGTGGGTTTTTTTTTAAGGTAATTCGGGGGACGAGAATGTGGATCATAAATGCCCCTTTAAGTGATGATGACTTCATGAGGTTATTTTTATTTTTTTGTGTTGGCCTTTGTGGAAAGATGTAATTATGTTACAATTATGACTTCAATAAATTTTATTATCCAATGTATTATATTCTTATTAAAAAACCAATAATTACACACATTGAAAATCATACTAACACAAGGTGGAACCTTAGTACTGGCTGTACCTCCCGATATCCCTTCTCATCTGACCATTAGGCTTCACAACCAGCTTTCAGTTGATACTTTTCCTGAATAAGCGAGCCCTAGATCTAGGGCTTAGGTGGAACCTACGATACTGATTACATGTACGGCAAATCACTCATATTATATACTACAATCCAAATACGTAACACACATCTGCTGCTTAATTTGACATTTTGTTTTAACAAGCCAAAATAAATGAAGATATCCTAACCATGTACTGTCTAATATAATCCCTGATCTTCAGCCTGTTACCAGGCTTCACCTTTTAATCCTTATGTCTACCCTCTATTACAAACTTAATTATGCATTTAATAAACCAGTATGATTATCATTATAGTACGTAGCCTTAAGCTATTCAATGTATGAAACACCTGTATCCAGTATCCACTGCCATACTAATGATACGGACCTAATTTGCTTCCACTGCTGAATGCTAATTTAACTGAAATGATTCTTAAAATAGCAGATATTATTTTGATTGCATCCATGGTTTTTTATATCTTGAAGCAATAAAAGGACCATGGTCCGATCACTAAAAGCCTCGTCCCCAGAACCCCAGCCAGATTTTACTGTTAGTGGTCAAATTGTTGGTATCTCATCTAATAAAGACACCAAATTTGTGTAAGTCTATGAAAATTTATTAAGTAAAATGATTTCCACAACTATCTGGAATGAGAGTAGATACAATCTGTATCATGCCAAATGAGCCTAGTAACAAATTTATTATACCTTTTCATTGATCTGAATCTTCTGAAACAGGAAGTATTTGGAAGCATTTCATTGTTTCATACCTACGCCTATAAAGTGAGGTTTTAATCCAGTCCACTAGCAGCAAGCTCACCTGTACAGCTGTGAAACACGCTATTTTCAAAATCTGTTAGCGAGTTGTTTACCCATGCAAAGTTGCTTGTAACCGACTAGATACGGGTGAATTTTAACATGCAGAGATTATGATTGGGATATATCAGGTCAGTAAATTAGGGCATTTATCCAATTAATATTTAAGGAAAAAAACATAGGGATGATTATATAATATTGGATGGTTTGCGGTTGACAACCAAAAATATCTCCTGAGCCTAAATCAAATATCAGGCAAGTCGAAAATACCACTATTTTCTTGGTGAAGGCGATATTTTCTGTTACCAACAAAAAAGCCATTTGTATTACGCAAGAAGAAGCTTGTGCAACAATTAGTTTTAAAATGGTTTCAAAACAGATAAAATAACAGTATTTGCTTCACAAGTTGCATGACCGAATGTCCAGAATTTTTGCATAATGTGCAGTGTTGGGCAGTATGCGCTAGTATTGCACCACACAGAAACCTCTGATAGTAATAAAAAATATTGGGCTAAATTGTTCTATTATGATAGTTAAAAAGTTGTGATTTTAACAAAGTAATTATTTGTGCACAGCAATCTGTGGGCCACTGTAAAAATACCCACAATTCCTGCTCAAGTATGAAGAACTAGAGAAAATTATATAAAGTGTGTACATAATCATGCAGTGTACCTTTAATGGCCCAACTAAACTGAGCAAAATCACACCTTCAATATTTGGCCCTCATCTGATGAAACAATTTGGTCAAGCTCAGCACGATCAACTAGAAAACACTAAATTATGGAAAGCTATAGCTATATTGCAAATGCAGCAGCAAATTTTACATCAAAATTAACACCAATCTATTTTTTCCCCTCAACTATTAGAAAATTTGGAAAATTTTCACTTCAGATTGAGGAAATTGGACTAATTTTTCAATAAATATTGATAAACTATGCATCTCTATATCAAAATTGGCATAAAAATGGGGATCACTCATTTACATCAAAGGCTGAAAATGAGATCTAATACTGGCCAGAATGTCCTCGCACAATTTTACATGTATGGTCATTTGTGTTGAGTACATGTACCCCCCCCCCCCAAAGGTAACCTCTCACAGATGTTGTGAAAGCTGTGAATAGCCTTGGCATATTTGCTAGAGATATCAATTTCAATGAGAAATTACAAAATTTAAATTTCTTAGAATCAGTTGACATACTTTTATTAAAGTCAAATAGATGCAATTTAAATGATCCAAGGTGATATGATCCAAGGTGTAATTAGTTTTGTAATCCATAAACATACAACCCCAAATACTGCATAAAAAATGAACACATCTTAAAGGTGCATTCGTGATACAGTACCTTATGTTTTATTCATGTTCACTCGAACCTTGAGAAAAGCTTTTTAAAAAAATTGGAGTTGATTCCCATCTTGCAGGTTTTTGTTATGGGCAATTGCTTGTTCCCGCAGTCCCATATGTCCCATTCCGTTTCTGAACATAAAATACAAACATGTGAATTTCTTACAGATACGACCTAAATTTCACATAAGATAGTACACATGGATACTAAGGCTTAAATGGATCAGATGATATAAAAATCTTAATTTTTGAGGTAATTGTGTGAACGAAAGTTGTGGATCACGAATTGCCCCTTTAAGGATCCCCAAAGTTTTTCCTTCCCATATTACGTACCAATTTCCGCCTAGTTCTTCATTCAGCTGCACTAATATGTGATTAGTTGTACAATTTCCATTTTGTTAGCAATCACCAGAAAGTAATTGTGGTCTTTCATTATAAACCTTAATTTCTTCCCATAATCACAGGTGAATTAGTCTTGCAGATCTACGAGCCATGTCATTACTGATCAAAAAATGATATAATACCAATAGGAAAACCATGCTGCATTTATGTTCAGAATGATGGATCACTATCCTTCGAACTTGAATTATAAAGTCACCGTTCCATTTTTATCCCAAAGACCTTCATGCTCAAACATTTTTTCCCTTTAAAGGCAAAAGACAATTCTTACAAGCATCAGGTATTTTCAATATTTCAAGGATAAGGAAATGGAAGATTTATAAGATGGGAGGACTAAGACAAGAAACCTGCACACTGTACATTGTACTGTATAGAGGATGCCAATTATAGCATGTCTCCGCATGCAACATAGAGATGCTGGCACAGCCGAGGAAAGCGTTCATGGTCACGACACTGGCAATCATAAGATTCAACATAATCTTGGAAACATCATACATTGGACTGGGTTCAACAGTTGATGCTGATATTCATGCAATAAACATGAAAATATCTGGCCTGCTATTAAGCATTTTAAATATAATGCTAATTATGACTCTAGACATGAAATCACTTGGGAAGGGCTCAAGGTGACGCACAGCTCAACGGAAGAAAATATTGTCGCATTCACTGAATGCAGGGGGCAGCTAACTGATTAGATATTTTACCCCAACTTGTAAACAACATTTAAATGAGAATTTCCTAAAAAAAAATAAAATGCTCCAAATGTGTACATGTCACTTACTTGAGTGCATATTTTCACTTTTCAAATGCCAAACAAACATTTTCAACAGAACTATAATATCTTTAGCAGGCACACAGGCTACACAATGTATTACAATAAAATAAGATCATAATGTGGAAAAAATTCAATTGAAAAAAGGCAAAGAAACAAACGAATGATCTGATAAAATGAGTTTTGCACTATCTGTCGTATAGAATTTGCCGTCCTTGTTAGGGTTTTACACACCTACGCACTCATCAATTTGATGACTAGTAGAGCTAAAATCTAGGTAAACAATTCCCCTCAGAAATGACATTTCTTGAAAACAACATCTTGTTGCTGAACTTTCACATTTAAAAAAATATTTAAATCTTTTTTTGGCCAAAAATTCATGTAGGTAACCGTAACCCTACCATAACCGTAACCCTACCATAACCGTAACCCTACCATAACCGTAACCAATTTATGTGTAATCTTATAAAACTATGGTTACTGGCTGGATAACCAAGTGCAACAGTGACACCTTCAATTTTTGAGAATGCAATATTCGCTGAAAAGATTATTATTATTTAAACCTGGCCCATGTATAAAAGCTTTTTAATGTTATACAACTTGAGCAGATTTTAACCAAATTCCTACTTTGAGGCAACTTACTTTTGAAAGAAATTACCAAAAGTGGCCCCCATTCTTCGCTTCTTGTCAAGATGGCTGGTATTCTCAAAGGGAGTCTAACCAGGGTTAGTCCTACAGGAGTGGACTTTTTTTTCCTTCCAACATACTGTAAAAGTGTTAATTTTCGCGCGTGTATTTTTTCGCGTTTCTGTAATTTTTAACATTTTTGCTTGTTTTTAAATTTGCTCTTTTCAGCTATCCTACATAGACCTACACACAAAATAAACATTTTCGCGATTTTTTAATTTCGCACTAGCTCAGAAGTGCATGAAAAGCGCGAAAATTAATGTAGCGCGAAAATTTCCACTTTTACAGTACTCTAAACATTCCAATATGAAATAGCCGGAAAATAGCACCATGTACACTGCTTATTCTGTTGGTTCCCGTAAGTCAAGTTAGCAGTGTTCGATTTAGAGGGTTTTTACATGCACAGATGCATGTAACATTTGCTCTGTGCATGTGAAATTTTGCCTGTGCATGCATGCAGATTTTTGTGTTATTCAGCCCATTTTCTGAGAAAAAACCCAATTGTGCATGTAACTTATTTTCTAAATCAAACACTGCAAAGTTAGGGTCATTTTTTGCAAGATTGTGCTAGTTCGTAAAATAGACAGACAGAAATGTCATGTTCCAGTGCTGCTGTTGAATTAGGACTGGGGATCCCTCAATCTAATTACAAAATCCCTTCTTTTACAATGCATGCACACTTCTAAGCATTACCATTTTGGTATAGTTTGATAGACAATTACCAGCATAATAATCTCACTAATTTAAACAAATTGGGAGTGTCTTCAAAATGTGCTGTATGTTGTTTCTCTTTCACCTTATATAGACCTATGTTGATTCACTGTTAATGGCATTGTGTGCAAAAAAAAACACTAATTCCACGGGGGGGGTAAGAGTTATATGCTAATGGGTAACTACAGATTATGTTGGAGAAAATGAGAGATTTTCAACCTTAAACCAAGTAGGATGAATCTTATTACCCCGGGGTACTCACATTACCATCAAAATTTGACAAAACACTACGGTTAGACGTTTACTAAGCAGAGGACTCGTGTTCTATCCTGGTCAAGATAAATTCCCAAGTCAATTACTAATGTTGTAAACACTAATGGAGCCAATTATTTTAATACCTATCTGGCCTAAAATTACCATGTACATTATTGTGATACAGCTACATAGATATTAACCATAGCTAATTTTTCTTTCAACCTTGCGTATCTATCAGCATCTAAGGACATTGATAGGTTATTTGGAAGGTAATATCATGTTAATGAGGAAATTAGAGATACTGGAAGGGTGGTATGGGGGGGGGGTTTACCACAGAGATAGAGAAGCACTATTTTGATTGGTACTCAGAGGGCTATCTCATGGGGGGTACTGTCGAAAACCATGAGGCGACGGGGCATGAAAAAAAATTCCCGGGGAAGCCAGCTGCCAAAGTGTCCAAAATGTATATCTTTAAAGTACAAAAAGGCACAATTTCCCCCCAAAAATACCAACATTCTAAAAAGGAGATTTCCAAAAATTACACCAGGCCATGCAGACAGGTACTAGTATAACCCTAGTATAGTCCCACTGTTTTTACCTGAAATTAGCTTGGATTTAGGAGGGTTTTGAATGGAGGTGATCTCCACCCTAACATAAAATACACAAGCATCAACATTTCCGGCCTTTCAGAGTTAAAAACTACTCAAGATATTGCTGCGGTTGGAGTTCAATGAGATGTGATCAACAGAGACCTGTAAATGAACGAATGCATGAACCTAATTAATTGTGTATACAGAAATTACAAAACAATGATTAAAAAAAATGCAATAATTCTTTATTGCCTTCCAAACAAAAAAAAATTAAGGGATTAGAATAGGATTCTGACTATTCTTCAGATTCTTTTTGAAAACTGGGTGGGATTTTAATCGAGCATGGGACTATTATACTCGGGTCAGTATGGGAGTATGAGGGTGAGGTGGTAAGTGCCCAGGAGGTTAACGGCAAAAATCAGAAAATCATTTCGATGATTTAGGCAAACACTAGTACAGCATCTGCAAGTAAAATTACCCAGGTCTACTTGCTCTCTTGGGCAGTATTGCTTTATTTAGTAGCATGTAAAATGATCGCCATCAAAAGATTCCCCCAACAATTGCAGTTAACAAATTCAAGTAGTTTGCACACAGGGGGAGGTAAGCATAGGCAGATCCAACATTAAAATACAGTTTATCTTGCCCGTCTATTCCTCTAAACGTGTCATGCACAACCGACATGCCCGCGGTTAGTACAGGAACCGGTTCCCAGATTATATTCCGCCCGATATCAGCAGAGTTTTAAAACCTTCCAGTTGCCCCATGTTGCTAAAGCAACGCAGACAAGAAGCCAATCAATTTAATCGGATGTGGACAATTCATTGTCATCAGCTGGTCATTAAATTACAAATTCATACAAGAAACATGGAATGAATAATCTACCTGACTAAAGGTTTTTCACTCAATATTTTCGCTATGTGAGTACCAGCCTAATTTGGAGGGTACAGGCACTAAGGGGTGCACAGTGGGGGGTGAAACACATTCGTGTGTGTGTGTGTGTGCACTAGGCTGGCACAGCTCGCTAGTAATAAAAACCTAATGGTATGTCTACAATCACGCTCGACTCAAGCTAACTGGCTGGCCAGGCTGTATGCTCGTGCACAGCATCCTCCACTCCCTGGTGAGCGCTGGATGCATCAGTACACATGCCATATGCTACGGTTACTGGATGTGTGTGATACAAAAAATAATATGCATTCAAGCCTCATAACCATGCCATTTTTTATATCAAATAACAGTATTTTCAAATTTTATCATTTCATCTATTTTTTTTAAACTGTAGAAAAGGTATTATTTTAGACAAATCTTAAAGAGACGCAGGGACATTTCCAGAAAGAAGACCACTCCCTAATTTTTTCTGTCTTGCACAAAAAAAATAAGGCATGCTTTTTAACAGGGACGATTACGACAGCAGGTAAGTTCGAACCATAGTTTTTTTGGTTATTTTTTTTTACTTAATGGTTTTCTACAACTGATCATATTGCTAATTGAGAGAAATAATGAGCCATTGTTATGTAATAAGATCATTAAGATGATTTTGCATTTTCTGTCGTGCATGACAGAAAATCAAAGCATGCTTTTCTATGGGGACGATTACGATAGCAGGCAAGTTCAAAACATTTTTTTTGGTTTTATTTTGTTCTTGTTTGACCAATAAACCTTTGTAACATTCTCTGTAGGTGTTCTATCCATCAAGTGCAAATTGAGAGAAATTTGTATCTTCAAAAAATCTCCTGTCCCTTTAAACAAAATATTTTTCAATGTGCAATACTGTGCTTGACAGATAGGTGGGTGACCCAATAGACAACCTCATCCCCCCCCCAAATTTTCTCCTTACGATTTCGCTAGAATCATGCATAGCAGGCCCACCCATTCTAAAATATATTTTTCTCATTACAACAGAGAGATTTAAGATCCAGGAAATGTTTTCTTTTGATGTTAGGAACAAAAACGCCTCCAAATGTGGTCGAACATAATATGTTGGGCTTAATATTTTTAAATAATAGGTATGCTGTAATTATTATATACACATAAGTCATAAGGAAAGAAATGCACTACAAGTGTTTTAGGCTATTAAAGCCCATATTTCTTTCCCGAGGTACTTAGTCTTATATAATATGGTTTTTGTATATTTATATTTTCAAATAAAAAATATTTGGCACAAAAAAGGTTTGTCTCAGAATTACTGTGAAAAAAAAAGCAAATGCAAAATGTTTTTTTTAATTTTAAGAAAAATGCTAATGCAAAATGCATATCTTTTTATTGCATTTTTGACCCAATTTTTCTGAATTTAAAAAAAAATCAAGTGAGCAACCCCCCCACAAAAAACAATGCACTAAAAAAAAACAATTTTAAAAGCAATGTGCATTGTCTTCTGAGACAAACTTTTCTTTTTCTTGGCCTATTATTTTATGCTATCATAATGTTCACTGTGAAAGAATGCCATGTCATGGTTTAATAGCCAATCATGCATGTATTATTGGGATGACATGCTCTTGAATCATACCATATTTGGCAGAGAAATGCAGGGCTGAACAACACAGACCTGTTACCATGGCAACAATTAGCTACTTAAAGGCCGACTCAGATAATTCCTGAGGAGGGCGCCCTCAATTTCCAAAAAAATCGTGTTTTGTTGGCATGTACATAATGCTTGTCCATATACTGATAACTTTGTGAAATTGCTACGGCTTAAATCGAATTCCTTCAATATAGAAAATCACAACTTTGTTATAAAATTCCGGATCCGGAATTTTTGTTATAACACAGTATCCTATGGGAGTAATACTACTACACATAATGTTTACTGCATCAAAATAAAAATCCATTCATCTCAAATTTCAGAAGTGTTGCATTTTAGGTTACTATCTTTAGTTCTAGTTGAACTATTTTTTCATTATTACACAAAAAAATATATTTCGAAATGGTCTGAGTCAGACTTTAAAGAACATTCTGTACATTTGTTATTGCCATTTTTAATTAGGTACACTCTTGAAGCTCATACAATAGGGGGTTGTGACACTCACTGATTTTTGCCATGGGAAAAGGTGGCAACTTTGGAAATAAAATTCAGAAATGGTGCTATTTTAAGGAAATTATTGTGTCCTTTTAAAGGGGAATTCGTGATCCACAAGCTCGTCCCCCCCGACTTACTCGGGGTAAAAAAATGGAGATTTATATCATGCTGAAACCGTTAGACTTTATCAGGGTAGAATTTTGTATAGAGCCGCGTGAGTCCAAGAGGACTCTCGAATTATTGTTTTGCGGCGAGTCCCTGACGGATTGGACTCGCACAAAAATATCTTGTAGTAGGCCACTACAGTTGCAGGAGCCAAAATTGGCTTAAAATCGTACTAGTAAATGGTGTATTCCAATCATGCATAGGTACAAAGGTTAGAATTTTGAGTGATGTGAGTTGATTATCAATGCATGTCCGATGTTTCACCGAGTACCACATGGACTCATTATTATCAATTTTCGCGAGTCTCTGCACTGAGTCGACTCGCAGACTCCCGCAAAATTCTACCCTTGCTTAGTAATACATGTGTACTAATCTTATGTTGAAATTCGGCCGTCTCTGCAAGAATTTGCAATTTTGTATTTCTGTCTGTAACCGGACAGAAATTAAGCACAGTGGCCTATGGACTGTGGGAAACAGGCAATGTTCATAACACAAAACCGCAAGATCGGAAAACTCAACTTTGGAATAAGCTTTTCTCAAGGGGATATCTAGTGAACAATGAATAAAAACAGAAGGTTGCTGAAGTTCCAGACGGTCATTGACTTCTGATATGGTTCCTCTTCAGGGCAAAATTGAGTGTCACATGAATCACGGACCTTGTAATAAGGACCCAAAGATGCTCTAAAGTTACAAAAATCTTACTTTTTTACACTCACAGTTTGCATTCTATTTAGTGGTGCTGATATAAATTTGGAAACAAATATTTTAAATTTAGAACCTCTCTAAGTATTTAACTTCAGGGGGGAACCGGTCAATTTACAAGCACGTACATATGACGTAGGACATAGCCGTCTCTGCCAGACCTGAACCAGAAAAGCTGCAGAGGCTACAATATGGAAACATTGGTGGGAGGTATCTTTTCTATTCTAATTACATTTTGCATTAAAATCATTTTTTAAAAATGTCAAATTACTTGTCAACTTGACTGAATTACACACACCCTTACAAACACATGCAAAATCCACGAAATAGCTGGAGATCTGGGATTTTCACCAAATATTGGGCTTTCACCCTATTGAGGGTTATTCAGGGTTTGGTAACGATTAGAAATGAAGTCTTGTAATCTATGCTATACAATGTGATAGCTGCATCATCAAGTGCATTGCCAGTTCATGCTACACAATGATGTAGATGCTGACATGAACGAGTGCATAAGACATACAAGATGCATTTTAAAATATCTAGACTAGGAATATCCCCCACCGCCAATGTGCATCCTCGAAGGACAAAAATGGCGGCCATTACAGATTCTCTTACTCTTTCTGCATAGAAAATTCCATATCATTTTATTATCATTCCACAGCCCTTTAAAAAATAAAGCTTGGGTGACAATGCCCGCATTTTGCTTCAACAGGTTAAATACCAGATGTTTCTCATCAAAAAATAGCAATGAGCAATTACCATTACAAGCAGTCAACACATATGTGGGGGCAATGTCAACCTCTCTCTCTAACTTAACCAACATGAAAGATACTTTACTCATAGACATTGACTCAACCTGCTTTACATGCATGGTACATTCTTATGTAAGGATGGACTCAAATCAAGATAGAACAGCAATTTTCCCTTTAAGAGCAATGCCAAATTCGCTTAAACCAAATCTTTAGTTAAAACTTCCAAGACTCCTCTGATCTTTGACCTTTTGAAATTATTTTACACACCCTCAGGTCTTGCCACAACAAGATTATCATGAACAACTTTCATGAACATCAGTCACCCACTTACCCTCTGTACAGGCTGTGCCAAATTACCTTAGGGTTAAGCATGTTGTTAAATTAATTTCCCCAACTGACTCAAATAATCTTTGACCTATCCATCCTCATATCCCTCACCCACAAATGTAACACTGGACGCATGGTCATCAAAATCATAAGTTACAGCCAATACCTTAACTCAGTGCACAGTGTGACATTTTAACCTAATCTGGTTATGTACACAACATGAGAACATGAGAGTTTTGTGTCCTATGTTAATACAAATTGGATGTGTGGCCTGTGTGGGCATCCAGGAGCAATTTGTATTCACTTGCATTTTGCAGTCAACAGACCAGGACAAGCGACGACAGATAAAAGTGTCCTGACAGCATCCTTCTGGCCAGGGGAATTAAGTTTGCCTTCAACTGGGCTTATGATCATTATGTACTTTCAGTCAACCATCACAACATCTTGTACCATCTAGCTAATTAGTAGTCATTGGAGTTGCCAACAGCCAGTGATGCCTGGTGATCCGTATTGATCATACTGAACCAATGAAATTTTTGGCAATATGCATTAACTTTAATTCAAAATAAACAACTAAAAAACGTTGCAGTATAGATCGCAATTAGGCCACATTATAAAGTCTAAACCACAATTCCTTTAACACAAATTACGCCTCGTCATGCAACATTCCGGGGCAAGGGCTATGCAAATTAAGCATTGATCGCGCATGATGAGCTGCTCAGCATCGGCGATTGTCAAGGTGCACTTGCACCCAATCACCAGCCAGTGCATAGTACACTAGCAGAACGCACTACTACTACATAAACACAAAGTAGTTGTTAAATCCGGTTATCCAAGTCAACGCGGGGTGGCCGGATTCACCTACATTTTGCAGCAACCGCCATGACTCTCCTTCCACTCACCTGATCAATGCCTCCTCCATCCTCCATAACTCAAGATCCTACTCTCAGCCTACCACTTGTTTCTTCCCAGTCTTCTTGGGAGATCCCTCCTCCTCAACCCGGCCCACCCGAACTCAAAAGCCCTCTAAACACATGCCGTAATTCCTCCTCATCAAAACATGCCCATAAAAGCGTACACTATTCGCCTTCGATAATCGGTCCACCGCCTCTTCCAAACCCAAAATTCTGCATCAAGCCCTCGTTCTCATCCTGTGACATCAACTTCACACCCAACACATCGCTCTCATCATTGCTCTCGATGTCCTCCACATAAAACCACATCTCATTTCAGCAGACACCACGTATCACTCCCATAGCAGCATACCGATCCACCAACTCTTATACACCATCCATTTCATCATTCAAAGGATATCTTTCCCCTTGCAACAACTCCCCATCTTCCCTAAACTTCACCCACCCATATTTCACTCTCGCGTCACAGCCAACATCACTCCCCACACCCCACTAACCTGTATCCCCAGGTAGTGAAAACAATCACGGCTCAACCTCATCACACAATCTTTTCCTCCTGTTCACAAGCCCGCCCAGCTCACTTCGCACATCTTTACAACAAAATCTTGCCAAAGAGGGGTCACTTCTCTTCATCGTGTGCATCTCAATGGATCCATTCCCAATTTGCTCACACAATACTGAATTTGCTTTTATGTCTTACCACCACACCCCACCGGGGGGTCACCTACGTCGCTACCACTCCCTCTCCACCCCACTCACAGACTTTTGTCTTTCCAAGGTTTACCTTCTGACCCTTACTCTCAAAAAAAACTTTGCATTTCCAAAACTGGCTCCCCAGGTCCCTCCAATGTTCTACTCATTATAAAACAAAGTCATCCGCATACAACAACTCACTCATCAAACCCTCATTTGCACTCCTGTGATATCATCAATCATAATTGCTCAAAAATCAATGGCCTTAAAGTGACATGAAACTTGTGTCCACCCACTTCACCTCAAACTCCGCGGACTAAATCAGACCCCCCACTCAACTCTCGTTGGCTCCTTCATACAACTGCTATCATGCTAAACCACTACTTCTGGTAATCTCTCTTTCCTAATCGCCCACTCCTAAGCCTTCCTAGTCCCGATCAAGGAATTCTTACAAGTCTATCCAATACAACATATAGCTTCTTTCCTTTAGCTTGATATTCCTCAGATTGCAACCTCATAAAAAAAACACTGAGCTCTCGTTCCCTTCCATGGCATAAACCCAAATGCATCTCATCCTACTTCCCCTCTCTTCCGAATCCTATGCTCCAGAACCCTCTCCACAATTTCATTGCATATGCTCTAACACTTCACACCCTATATGCACCACAACTCATGCATTCCCCTTTCCCTTGAAAAATTGGAAGTGTACCAACACCACTGCACCACCCACCACCGGATCCTTGCCCCATCTATAGCACTCTTGCACAACTCCATCATCACACCAATACCCTATCTCTCCACTCGCACTAATCATCTAAGCACTCACCTCTGAGGGTCCAACCGCCTTTCCTTGGTTCATTTCCCTTAATTGCATTAACCACCTTATTGCCCGGCCGACCCTCTTAACTGGCCCTTCCACCACAGCAGTCTCTACTTCGTGAGCCACCTCATTTCCTCATTAATGATTCTTCCATATGCTCTGTTCTCAGACTCTGAATCTAATCTTTCTCACTGAAATTCAACTTTCCATCACTTCTCTAATACATCTTCCCCCTGGCAACATCTATTCATCCTTTTCCCTGCCTTCACTATCCTCTAACACCTTGTGTGGATTAGCTCTCAAACTTCACTCAGCCACTTCCTGCATAACCTCATAGCCTTCGCAAAATCACTGCTTTGTTCGCTTCTTTAGCCTCTTATAGCTTAACTTATTTCTCCTCCTGTACCTTTGTTTCTCATATCCTTAAATGCATCCTTCTTTCATCGCTATCGCTCCCTCACCGCATCTTTTTCCACCACCTGTATCTCTCCTGTCTCTCCTACCTTTTGTCCGGCCTACAAAAAAATTGCTGTCTGTCCCTGGGACCTTCTAAAGAAGTTGGCAAAATTTTCTGTCAAATATTTTCAACATGAAGGGACACACACAATCACAACCATTTAGCACAAAGTCCTCTTGCACTGGCACCAGTATTTGAACACTCTGGGTTCCAATCTGGGCCTTTATTTGAACCTTTTTGTATAAATTTATGGTGTTTTTTTTTGTTATTTTTCCTTACTTTTTTGAAAATTTTCTGCATTTGTCATGTTTTTTTTCTGGACCTGTGGTCCCATGGTCCTGGGGATTTTTGTAGGCCTGCCTTTTGTTTTCCCCACACACTTCATCACATGCCTGGAACACCCCTTCCTTAACACCACCCCCACAAATCTGACACATCATCTCACAAGCTTCCCCTACTCTCATCTCACAATTCTTTGTCGCTTCTTCTTTCAGCTTCCATACGTTCCTCCTCTCATGCACTACCTGACTCACCACCTTTTTCACCTTCTTTATCCACATCTGCAACCACTAACCTTTGTTGCAATTCCTCTTGGAATTACCTTACATTCTTCAGAAATTTCCTCTTCCTCTTCGCCTACTAACACAAACAATCTGCTCATTACCTCCTGAGCTATATGTCACTTCCTTTGTCCTCTTCCTTGAACCCATGTATTTGCAACACACATCTCTTCTCATCACAAAACGCCAACCGACACTTCTTCCTTCCAGATTCCTCTCTCGCAAACCCATTTCCTCCCTGAACACCTTCGAAACCTTCAATCCTTTCCCCACATGCCCGTTAAATCACCAACAACATAAAACCAATTTCACCGCACTTTTGCACCTCCATTTCCTCCGCCAACACATCATCAAACTGTTCCTTTTCTTCACCCTTCCTTCCACACGAATTACACCCTTAATATGCTTATTTGTAAAAGAATGGTGGCTTCTATCTTTATTCTTGTTATTGCCGGCATGCTGTAGTGGGGAATACTACTTTGGCGTTATCAATATGATGCAATGTTCATGATACTTTAATATATCCTATTTGAAAAGTTCTATCTCACTGACCAAGTACAAGTTCTATCATTACTGTTCAAAACCTGGTCTGTTTTATGTATAGGACTAGGTGTTCTTCAGTTTGATATGAGTTTTTAAGACATTGTCCAAGACTGCACAGGGTTTTATTAAACTTTGTTATTTTTTTCTTTTTTTAATATGTCATTTTACATTTTTTGATCCACAGGCTCGTCCTCCAACTTACCTCAAAAAAGTGTAATTTTTTATATCTGAACCGTGACATTAGTAATCCATGTTACCTAATCGTACTTGCAAATTCCGGCCCGTATCTTTAAGAAATTTGCAATTTGTATTTTCTGTCCTTAAATTATAGCACAATGAATAAAAACGAAGGTGCTGGAGCTCGAAATGCACCTTAAGATTTAACAAAGAAACAAAGGTTTCTATTCAGAGTGTTAAATGGCCAGCTATTTGCCAAAGTGCAAGTTGGGGGGACTAAAAATGAAAATCCTAAATCTAATCCATAACCATTACCAATATTCTCCAGAAATGCCCACATGATACAGATCAAGTTTCAATCGCTATCTGTTACAGACCCAGCTCCAGAAAATTTCACTTTAGATAATCTTTTAAAGGTTTACTGTTAGAATACTTAAATCGAAATGTAAATTCAAATTTGCCATAAAAAATCATTCAACAAACTTTTCAACGAGTATAGTAGACTAACCCAGCGAGGGCATCTAACTTTATATCTGGATAAAAGCCAACATATGAATAAATCCACCCGATGCAAGTACAGGTGGTGTGGCCAATTTTGAATTTTCACAAAACTAATATCCCTAACGTATACTACAATCAAAGTGATTAATTATGTATTTGGGTACTGTAACACTACTTCATAATCCCGCTGCAGCATGTTGTTGATTCTCGTTTTTGCTTTTGGGAGATCACTTAAGAATGTTAAGTCGTCTTATCAAACCCCTTGTGTTTGCCTGCTTTCGCAATCCACTCTCATCTCTACATAAGTTGACTTCCTAATGACCTTTGACCTTGGTATGTGAGATAACTTTGAAAATCTTACTAACCGTTGACCTAAAATGTATCAACTAACCTAGCTCCTCTACACAATGTTATTTCTCAGCTATTTGGTTAAGTGAAATGAATAGAAGACCCAACTTGGTCCTCATGACAATAGGCCATTCTTTCATGACAATCTTGAAGATGAACCTGACATGTACATTGTGTTTCAAGTTAAGGCTTATCATGACTTGTTGGTCTCAAAGCTCACCATGGATTGAAAACGTTAGGTGGGGGGAAGCCTTTCTTTTTAAATCTTCAGCTTGCTATTTTGAAACCTGCTCTCATACAAGACTGAAGATTCTGATACATGTAGGTCCAAGTATGATTGTGGGCTTGGCCACCTGGTTACTTTATACAAATCCTGATGATAGACTGAGGTCATTCAACATGTTTAATACGAAAATCATCGTGTCCATCTATTCGCCATCCACTTTATTATAAAGTCAATAGCCCAGATTAAATAATCTGGACTTGACATGAGCGTCAAATTCTGCACTGCTGGCATCAGACTCCATTGGGCCACACATTGGGCCAAAGCACTTCCAATGCCACATCTTTCAGAGTTTTATCAGCCATTGTTGTGCGTCTAAAACTCATTTGAAATTAAATATAAAAATTATATTTTACCATGTTAAAAATATTACTTTTGGCTTTTTCCTTTCAAGATAATCTTACAGCATATTACCCCCTTGATAAAATTTATTCATTTCTGGATGGCATAGGCCTATCATCTTAATGTAATCTCATTTCATGCTTATTTTGATCAATTGCTACATGTACTCCAGCACAAGCACTATGAGAATTAAATAGGCTAAGTTAACAAGCATTTAGTTTTGCTGCTTCCATTTTAATTAGCCCGCATTTAAAAAACCCAATTGGGGAGGGAGAACTAGGTATTTTTCCTGCATTAAACCTGAATTGGACTACTTTAGAAGCCTTTGTCTTGCCCCAAGAGGGTAGTGCACCTCACTACCCTCTTGGGGCAAGGCAAAGTGTAGTCCAATTCAGGTTTAATGCAGGAAAAAAACCTAGTTCTCCCTTCCCAGTTTGTTCAAACAACAAGAAGTTGGAAGGTACCTTCTTTTTGAACAAAAATAACCCATGGTGTTGATGACCCAGGCACTAAAGTAGGTGAGAAGGACCACTTTTGCAGGTCACCAAGTAAAAATTGATCCCCACTTGATTTAAGGTTGGTCCCATAGATAGCTCACTAGATAGGTCTAAATATCATTATTCTTGATACAATGTATCTAGTCATGATAAAACACATGTAAACCAAGTTTGTGTCTTTGTCATAAAATTCCTTAAAGCCATTATTCAGCGATTTCTTCAAAATATTAAAACAAATCGCGCCCCCTGTTTTTCATCAAAGTCTATTTTCTTTGCACTGTTGTATTGGAAATTGTTGTAGTAAAGACCTCTGTAAGTTGCTAAGCTTAACATGCCGTAGTTGTCAAGAAATGACAATTTGTATGCATTGTTTACTAACAAAAGTTGGGTAATCCACTTTTTTTCAGGTCTAGAAACAGTTGTAAATGGAATCTTCAAGCTGCTTTTAAATGCTTTTGGTGTTAGATATGGGCATTTTTCTCTCAACCAATTAATTTCTATGCTCTTAAAATCATGTATTTTTATAGAAAAATTTATTTCTATATTCTTGTGTTTACATTTAATACCCTCATCCCAGGTATTATGTATTAGTACCTCTGCTTTCATAATCTGCAAAGAAAATGAAAATTAGGTACATTAGGGTTAGACCAGACAAAAAAATACATAAATTATGAAAAGCCTGTATTTTGTGCTTGCCACAGATCTGGCACCTGAACTAATTAGGAATTTATGAAAAAAAACTACCGTATGGTTTAGATTTGTTTTATCATGGCCCAGGTAACTGAGAATGATTGATTTTTCATCTTTTACTCCTGACTATCTCTGTTAGGACCCAGTTAATGACTACCACATATTGTGAAATTGGGTCAAAATCTCAAACAATCATTTTTAAATGCTCATGGCAACTCAGTAGGATTTATAATCTTTTCAACAGTATGGCAAGAACCCCTCCCCAAGAATGTCCCAACCTCAATGTACCTATCTCAACCGGACCTTAGTAACTATGTAGGTTTCAACTCTGAAGAAATGAAAGCAAGTCCCTTTAATGTACATTTGCTAATGCAATGCTGCTTATGCCCCCCCAGCATAGCAATTTAAGAAAGTGTTAAATCCCCGGTCTGCCTGTCAACGTCCATTGCCATGATTGCACATTCTATTAGTCATCATGAATGAAAAAAAAAAAAGATTGCGCAGCACACATTTAATGCAACAGATGTCCAACACATGGCTGCCGAATCTGGACTTAATGTCCCTTGCACACCTGTTCTCAGAAACATTTTTAATACAGTATACATCTTCCATGTCGAATTTACACAAATACATCACTTATCACAGCTCACAACAACTGGACAAAGCAAATTATCAAAATATTTCATGAGAAAAAAAATAGGCCCCAATAACGGTTTCGAAAACAGTATGTTTTCTTTCTCCCGTTATTTGGAAATCTCCCTTTTTCCAATGCGATAACAACAAAATTGCATCCTCTTTGGTTGGCCAAGATTACCCCCAAAACTAATATACAACAAATTTCTATTCAGAGCGTCCCTGTGGACGTCATAAACCACTGACGTCACCGGGGGGGGGGGATCCCATCATTCTCTTCTCTTCCCGCAACCCCATAGGCTCACCTCTCGGGGCGACAACCCGTGGGGCTGGTGTGGGAAGGGATCGACATTGGAAAAAGGAAGTTTCCAAATAAGGGAGTTTAAGAAAACAATACTGTTTTCGAACAAACTCCCTCATATTTGAAATCTCCTTAGGGTTTTCCAATGTCGATAATAAACACATTGCATCGACATTGAAAAACCCCTTTTTCCAGACTCGCACCGACCATAGGCCGGATGAAGTTTTGTCGCCCGAAAAGAACTAACCCGAGTTCGAAATAGAAAACCAAGCGTATAAGAACCCGCGAGAGCTATCCCTCAAAGAGCGGGGGCGGCCGCAGGTAAGCACCACTCTTGGATACAGAGTGCGAATGCTACTAAAGGCCTAGGACAAGTAGGCCTCACTTTCGCTCCCCGTCCACCATATAAGTAAATTATTCCCGGTTACGAGTCCCGGAAATCGACTTACCTTGAACTAATCAACACTCACGCTGTTCGAGGACGGCGCGAGAAAAAACCGCCGGCCTCGGACTCATATCCTTCATGTATGTAGTAAGAAGGAATTAGATGAGCGCCAGCCACCATATTTATGGATTTGTTCTAGGCGGAGGACGCGGTGAAAGGCAGTTCGAACTAGCCCCCAGCTCTGGAATGAGCCGTAGCACGTTCACCGACGTTCACCGCATTGGCCGATTGATAACCTCGCAGACCCAATGTTCTACGAAGGTCTTAGAACGGGAGAGGTAAAAATCGAGTGCTCCCAGTCCACACCCTAGCCAGTCCACCCTCAGGGCAGAACCAACCGATATGTCCCGCAAAAGCAGAGGTGCCCTGAGCCAGGCGTTCATACTGGAGAAGACCTGGGCAGAAATGGAGAGTGGCACCAAAACGTCCAAAAACTAAAATTTTCCCCCACCGACAATGCTTTCAATTCGGAGGCGCAACGGCCTGACGCCATCGCCAGCAGGAAAAATAGTTTTTTGACGTAACAGCGGCCCAGATCTGGCGGAGCCTATCGGCTCATATACGGCAACGCCCTGTCTCACATCCGTAGGTGCGCGGTTGGCAAGTTCCACACAGGCATAACTGGCCTCGTTGGAGACTGGTGTAAAAATATGACAAACGCAAGAGGCGGTTCAAAAAAACTCATCACCACTCGGCAAACAGGCCCCAGGGGCCGTTCCTCGGTGAAAGAACGAACCGCCACTACCTGATCTTCTTGATTGTGTTCGTGTCTAGGACCACTACTGAATAAATTGAACTCAGGAAGTCTGCGATATGATGAAACAGAGTAGTGGCCGGACAAAAATATTTCGTCCTGCGCCACTTAACGAAGACCCGCCATCGATTAAAATAAGTGACGTGCGAGGATATCGCCAGCCCCTGCCGCAAGATAGGCAGAGCCACGAGAAACGACTGTGTCTGGGAACGTTTCCTGACAGCGCCATGCTGACAGCAGTAAACATCAACTTCGATTCGTCTGACACCGGAGGTGATTCCCACAGGACATGAGAATCCCGCGGGAACGTCCCCGCGGTTGACCCTGAAACAGGTTCACCAGCGGGACGAAACACGGCTGACGAAGCAAGAAGGGAACCACGAGTCTTACGTCGCAGTCGACCCTACCGACCATGTCTACCACTTGTGGGATGGGTCGGGGGAAGGCGTAAGCCCTCATCCCCAGCCAATCCAGAGAAAGAGCATCCGACGCCTATGCTCCGGGAACGCGTCCCAGGGAGCAGCAGTCAGAGGTCAGCATTTGGGCGGACGCGAACAGATCTTAGACGGGCGATCTAGAAACCGGAAGAACTGTTGCGCTACCCGATGAGAATCGACTAATCCAGGTCCCGTCTCAGGGATAGACAGTCGCGTGAATTGTGAACGGCCGGTATGTGAACAGCTGCCAAACGTGATCCCCTCTCGACGCACACCTCGTGAGGAGACAGAAGATGGGAGATATCGTTTCGATTTCACTGAGACGAACAAAGTTGATGTACGACACCACCGTGTTGTTGTCGGATCCGATGAAGATCTTGCAACCGGCCACCAAGTCCCGGAAATGATACAGAGATAAAAACCCTGCTTACAGTTCCAGGACAATGATGTGAAGAGACCGATCCGTGGCAGACCAGCGGCCCGAAACTGTCTCGTACCGAATGTGACAGCCCCAGCCCTGACCCGACTCATAAGCTCGTAGGATCAGGCTGGGCTGGGAAAGGAAGGAACTCCACGCTCCGAAAGAGATTGCTGGGCCAACCTCCCCCAGGATAGAGCGTCCCTAACAATCGCAGTCATCGGTACCAAGTGGTCTACGCTGTCGTGGCCCGGGCGATAGAGCGCAAGAAGGTGAGCTGGATTGGGCAACATACGATGCCAACAGGAAAGGGCACGATGTCCACAAGGCTGCCATGAGTCCCTGAAACCCAGAGCCAAGCAAAGAAACAAGCTCGGTGACCCCGGAAGGAGCGAGAACTTGCATCATAAATGGCTACCGCTCCTTCTGGGAATAACGCCATTGAAGAACCAGCTGAGATCCCAGAAAAACGAAAACTGGGAACTGACTCGGTTCGAAGTGGATTTCGAAGTTTTTCAATGAAGAACTCCAACTTCATGACCCCTGCCCCACCCACTTGGCGTGGGCGAGAGCGATATCCCTCGTCGGGCTGTAGATCAACCAGTCGTCCAGATAGGTACAAAGGTTGATCCCTGCTGTCCGAGAACCGAGCCAATGCCTACCATCCGAGTGAAGACTCCGGGGCGCCGTGGACGAGGCCGAACGGGAGGGTACCCGAACGGTACGCTACTAGCTCAAACACATCTTTCCGGAGCGTAAGCAGGTTCGGTTCTCCCGTTCAATTGGAATGTGGAGGTAGGTGTCTTGAGATCCAAGACTCGCCTACCAGTTTGAATAGGGCGGCGGAGAGCGTGGCCACCGTCCCCCTCCAAAATTTCCATATGGATACATTGAGGCGACTCAGATTGAGAAAAGGCCGCCAATCGTCCGTCTTCTTGGGAGTACTAGGAAGAAGCTCGAACCAAAGCCCCCTCGAAAATCGAGAGGGATAGGGACCATTGCCTGCTTGCATCGAAGGTCCGCTTTTGAAGCAGGACCTGACGCTCTCTGGGTCTGCGGGAGCCGCGTGACCCTCCTGACGAATACGGGGTGGACGAGCCGTGAACTCCAGACAGTAATCGTCGGATATCACGCTCCTCACCCAGCCGTCGCCGACGATTCTCGTCAGCGATGCTGTTAAGGGAGCGGGGGAGAACGGCCGCCACCGGAGGGTAACCCCGGCGGAAGCTCCGGGACAAAGGTCCCGAGCAAGCGTCTGCCAACCCGTCAAATGCCAGACTCCTTGAGCAAGAATGCTTAAAAGTCTGGCTCTCCCCCTTGCCGCGCTTCGCTTGCCCCCAGACGTCCGGAGGACGCCTAAGAGACTGGCGGACAGCGGCAGCGGAAGTCGTCGGAGAGGCCAGCGAGGTCTTGGCCGCCATCCTCATAGAAGAACGCTTCTCTACGAGGAGGCAGCCTTGTCCTTCCCCTGACCTCGTCGAGCCCAGACTCAAGGGTCTTCTCGTTCGCGATCAGAGTCGCAACCCGCTCAATGGGAGATTCAACTCCGAACCGAACAGAGAAGACCCCGACAAGGAAACCCTGTTGAGGCTGCTGGCCAGCTGCGGAGAGGCGGTCGCTAGATGAGCACACGACGTTCTGCGACTCAACACAAAGTGCGTGACTCCAAGTGTCAACCCGTCCTCGACCCCCGCGACGCCCAGCCCGCGGCGAGAGACAACCCGAGCGAACTCGGGTTA
>JAMKCH010085822.1:0-76890 GCA_023653785.1 Ophioderma brevispina | reverse complement strand
AAAGCTTTTTCTATATTCAAGTATATTATAAGAAGTTAATCAGAAAATTCAACCTTCAGTTTAAATATCTTGGAAGTTGTTATTAATTAATACTGATGCTCACAAAATGTATCCACGGCATAAAGGAATGCTGCTGAACATGTGCTGCGTAAACTGCATAACACACTGTTTGAAGCCATCGCACTATATTGTGATTCGAAGGCATTCCTGTCCTCATTTTTTGCAGAATAATGGGCAGTAAACTAACCATCAAAGAGATGCATTTCATAAGCAGTAGGAAGGTAATAAAATATCTTTATAATGACATTGCATTTGATAGGCTGGTATTAGTGAACTAGCCCTATTTATTAGATGACACATTACACAGCAGTCTATTTGTGTCATACTCATGGTTTAACAGTTGGAATGGAGATTTGCTGTGGGATCCACATGACCTTCGGAATCCACCACTACCAATATCTTCCTGGGAAGTATCAACCCTAAGTGTAAGCGATCTAGCATAGACCGTTTTTTTAACCATGTCATTTCATTAGATGAGCTGCAAATCGTATATCATAGCTGTTTTACATCTTGCAAATCGTCATATGAATGTCTAGAGGCCGTTTGTATGAATTTGGTTCCTTGATTACAAGGATTAGTTGTGGACAGAATTTCGTGATCTATTTTGCGGCCTATGCTTGTGCTGTCAAGAAGCACAACTTTCCTCTAGGCTATGCTCGAGCCACTCAACACGGTTGCATATTATGGCGAATAACTCCAGTAACGTGTAATGGCAAGATATTCCAATTACTCTGTAAATGACAAGATACCCCAGTGCAACATTTAAAGGTGAAGTATGAACATCCGATATCAACTTTAAGTACTAACATTTGTCATCTTTCGAGAATGGCCCTTCACTCGAAAACCCCAACTATAAATTTTTGTGGCCATAATTTCAAGCCAATTTTTGAATGAGAGCTACAAAACGTGATTATTTAATCTCCCATACAGTACTTTGTAAAATTAATATTGGTCGACCAAATAGACATTTTCGGCTCATAACATCCAAACCTTAAGATTTCACAGGGTAATGAGAAAAACATACTTTCTTTCTTATACCAAAATTTTTTACACTTACGTACATCTGGGTCCCTGGGGACGAGTCTATTAGCGATCGGACCATGGACCTTTAGAATATGTAATACACTCCATATTAGCAAGATATGGATATACTGTAATGAACAACATACTCGTTACACCTGCAATCCTTTCATGCCTGTCCTGTATTCTTGACATTTTCGTGCACTCAAATCTCATTGCAGATGAACGAGGAGATCTGTGTGAAGAGTTTGTTAAATACGGGCCCTGGCTAGCGTCAGATATGTGGCCAAGACGGACGAGAAGGGCACGAATCAGGAATGTGGCTTGTTGCATCATGAACAGACGAATCAGAGAGGGCCCTCAAAGCTCTCAATGGGTAGGCTGTCATAATGATTTTAAAGCAATAACAGCCATTTTTATGTCGCCTGAACGAATGTTCATGATGCACATACTAGTCCAAAACTCTGTGTGTCCGCGTATGTCCAGTCCGTCATGACTCCGGTTAACCTTTTTTAAAATGCTCTGCAGGCTAAACGCTATCCGCGATTTACTTCAAACTTAATGGGATGATAGAGTGAGGGGTCCCCCCCCCCCCCCCCCCCCCGCAATATATACGTAGCTTTTGTCTGCATTTTTTGATATTCGTAATTTTTAATTAGCATATTTGCATATTTTTCATCCATTTCGGTTAACCTTTTTTGAAAAGCTCTCGGCTAAACGCTAATCCCGTTTTACTTCCAACTTGGTAGGGTGAAAGTGAGGTGCCACATATTATGTGTAAGCTTTTGGCTGCATTCTTTCATATTTACATGAATATTAATTGTCTTATTTTGGCCGTCAAATGACAACCCTTTCCCTAAGGCTTGTGTGCAAGTTATCCGGAGTTTCGTAAGGCAAATACATGATGTAACTTGGTGGAAGGAAGCGTTTAAAGAGTTCTCATAACTGATTAAGGTTGGGCGTATGGGCGAATTACATATGCACATGAGCTTAATGATATGCAAAAATCAGCGAAATCGCATATTTTTGAAACGGTACATCGGATAGCAAAATTCCTTCACTCACGAAAACCCATTACGGTGTGCATCTCTTTGCCATTTTGAAATTCTGATACATGCGGCCTTAGGTATGCAAATGAGCTAATTAAATATGCATAATTGCTTATTGCTAAATGGTACATCAGATATCAAAATTCCTTGCTACAGGAAAAACTATACCATACATGATACTCTTGGTGTGGATCCTATGGAGGGGGAAGGTGGGGTGTTTGGGGGAGGGGGCAGGGTGGGGTGTTGGGGGGAAGGGTGGGTGTAAGTGTTGGGGTGTAAGTGACAAGTGGATTGGTGGTTGGTGAGGGGGTGTGGTGCGTTCGGGAGGGGTCGGGGTGCGTCGGTAGGGTCGGGGTGGTGTGTCATCTGGGTGGGGTCTGGTATGACATTGGGTAGTTGGCGTCTGGACTCTTTTGACCTTTGTGAGCCCATGCAACCTTGGTGACCTTGCTGACCTCACATCACCTTTGCCCATTCACAAATCATAGGCCGGTGATCGGTCGGGTGGGATGCGAGGGGAGGTGTGGGTGTGTCAGGGATGGGGTAAGGTGGGGCGGGGTTGGGTGACTTGTGACCTCATGTGACCTTGGTGACCACATGTGACCTTGGTGACCCCATGTGACCTTGGTGCCCGAACCCTGTGACCTTGGTGACCCTTGTGGCCCTTTGACCCCATGTGACCTTGATGCCCCATGTGACCTTGGTGACCCCATGTGACCTCAGTGACCCCAAATGTTACCTTTGTGACCCTATCGAGCTTTGTGACCCCTTGTGACCTTTGTGATCCCATTGACCTTGTGACCCATGTGACCTTGGGGGTGACCTCATGTCACCTTTGACCCCTTTCACAAACGCAATGGCAGACGACACTACGGTCCAACGGCCGCGATGTCTTTTTCATACATTTCGGTTACTTTTTAAAATGCTCTGCTGGCTAAACACTATGCCCGATTTAATTCAAGCTCAAAATAAGTTTGTATAACACTGTTCTCCTTGCATTCATTGGGTGGCTATAAAATGGTGATGTTTTAAGATCATTTTGTCCTCACTCTTATTTGATGTGGCTTGATCCCCTGAGCATTTGGACACCCGAATTTTTGTCAAATCGGCCAAAAAATGAGAAGGTCCAGCCCAAAACGCCCATTTCGGAGGGGGGTCTGCGGGGGGTTCTAAAAATGAATAATTTGTCATTTACTGGAATTATGTCCATATTTTAGCAATATTAGGGTTTAATTTTTATGTTTTGAGGTCAAGGTAACTCCCATTTTGATGATTTCGTCAGTTTTGATTTGTTCGTTTTTCATAAAATTAGCATTTTAGCGTAAATTAAGCCACGAGGGCGCTTTTGCCGGCCACGCCCTAACCTTACTGATTTTAAGATATTCTATTTAGAATTGAAAGAGCCCCGTTTTATTAAAGTAGATTCATAATTTTCAGCACAAATAGCTCTTTTTTGTTTGGTCACGGTGCCATTTTTATAATTTGGCACTGTCTCGAGTGAAATCTAGGGTGTGCAAAAGTTTCGTTGACCCTACCCCAACCCTATGGACAAATTGTGTATGATGCATTCCAATTAACTGGCTGCCACGGCGAAACCGTTTAGTTTAAAGAGCTCAAAATTTTTGCAGTAATGTACTAGTCAAATTATTACCTTTCGGACAAGTTTTCAATGATGCAATCAGAAAGCGCGCCTACCTTTTAATGGCAAAAGCGGCCTCAGATCTGAATTTGACCAAAAATCGCCATTTTTACGAATCGGTGATCTGACACTGCTGAAACATTGACAAATGGATTCTTTACCCTCAAAACATCTTTTTAACCCAACATGGCTAAAATGGTCATGTATAATTTACAGTAATTGACAATTTATCAATTTCAGACCCCCCCCCCTCCCCCCCCCCCCCCGCCCTTGTAACATGGCGTTTTTGGGTGGCACCTTCTCATTTTTTGAACGATTTGACAAAATTGGTGTCAAAATGCCAGGGCAAGGCTACATAAAATAAGAGTGAGGACAAAATTATCGAAATTCATCATTTTTTCTACCCCTGTATAGCCCCCTCTAATTGCATTTGTTTTCTTTCTCATCATTTGCCAACTTCATCATAAAGCAAGTGATCGCGCATCCAGCGACACTTTGTGGTTCGAGAACCGCCTTGTTTTGAAGAGTGCCCCTAATTTTCAAAATTTTAAGATTTTTGCACAGTTTTTGTGTTGCTTCTACTACTTGTCCGGTAAACTATACCTATGAAGGTAATGGCTCAAAAGTGCGTATTTTTCATAAAAGAAGCGATTTTGAAATAGATCATGATCCCCCACTTATAAATTTAAAGGAGAACCGTACTAAGAACACCTTATACAATATACGCTAATAAAAAAAATTATATTTGAACACAATCTCGAGTGGGTTTCATGGAAAAATCGGAATTAATACTAACCTAAAAACGAATAAAAACATTTTGTCTGACCACTCGCTAAGTTGATTAGGTATAGGGATTAGGTATATGTGTTATGCTATACCGACGGCACAATAGCGTCATACACATTCACACGTGACACTTCATAAGTGTATTACTATGCTGTGTGACACAAACTTGCCGACCTCGATAACACGTTATACAATAGCGCAAATTTTAAATAGCGCATGGTCAACTAGATGATTTTAATTCATTATTCGGTTTAATATATTCTGTTTTTCGATGAACCACTCAATTGTGGTAATAATTATTTTACAGTATCTTGTGTAATATTATTCGTTGTACGGGTTTTTTCCTTTACCGGCGGAACTCCATTGTGAAATAGTGCCACCTCAAGAAAAGGACCTCCAACTTGACCTTGCCTGAACAACAGAACACTAATGGAAAGAGCGTATACCGTACATGGCTGCTATTTCCCAGTCCATTGTGTTTGGTGAAGGCCGTATTCCAGCAGCCGTTGAATTATTATCGGGATCTTTGATATATATAATTAATCCTAATTACAAAATTCCTTCTTTGGCGATAATAGACATTTTCAAGCTTTGCCATTCACAGACCATTACTAGCCAGGTTACGAATGCGATTCGTGCAAAAAATCTGATTTTATTTTTTGGAACATTTGGGGCACTCTTAACCAAAAATGTGTGTTTATTCTTAGAACAAAGTTCTTGTTTTGCCTGCACTGTGCAGAAGACCCTATACTCCAAATTCTGTATGTCCTCCCATGTACATTAGTGTGTACATCTATTGTATGTGTACCGTTGTGTATTATTTGTGGTGTTTAAGATTTTTTTTGTTTAAAGTTTTGGTCAACCTTTTTAAATTGGTTCTACATGGAGACCTTACTCCATTGCCACCAAACTACTGGTCATTGTGCATCCTGACACTTGCTTTCTGGAAGGGTTAAGGTTACATACCAATTCAAATGTCATTAAGGATACACTGTGTAGAGAGTAAAGGATTTGGTTAAAATTTTTCTAATTGCCTGTGCCTGGACAACCTTAACTCACCTTTGGCCCAAACTCAAGTCATAATTGCACCATAGCCACTTGCATGTCCTGGTGGGTTAAAGGTCATATAACCACGGTCAAAGGTCATATACCAAGGTCAAAGGTTGTTATAGATCCACCGTTGTGCAAGAGGTGAAGGAAAGTTGCTTGTGAAAGCCGCCACACTAGTGGTTCAAGAACCCGCCTGATTCATAAATATGTGAATAAAAAAGAAGCCGATGTTGCTGCCTGCTTTAAAAAATTTTCTTATTTCAGCTTGACACAAACTTACAGGGTTTTTTATTATCCCCCTGGCTTGGAAAAGCAGAGGGGGATATTGCGAGGTGCGAATGTCCGTATTGTATGTATTGTGGTGTTTTCCAGTTGGTTTAGGTTTTTGGTTTTTTTTTTAGGTTTTCGTTTTGTTGCCTCTCCTAAGTCCGATTTAAAACCAGACTTTGTGGTTAAGGTGCATAGGGGTTCCTTCATTTTGGATGATATCATAGGGGCCATGGCAAAGGTCAAAAGGGTTTTTTTTTTTTTTTTACATCTGAGGTCTGTCCAGTAGCGCAGGTCAACTAGATATTTTTTAATTCTTATTATGGTTAATATAATTCGTTTTTTTTTCGATGAAACCACTCAATATGTGGTCACTAATTTCCGAGAAATCTGTTAATATTATCGTTGTACGGGTTCTCCTTTAACGGCGGAACTCCATTGTGAAAATAGTGCCAACTCTCAGAGAAATGACCCTCCAACTTGACTTGACTTCTGAACAAACAGAACACTAATGGAAGAGCGTGACACGTACTGGCGTCTATTTCCCACCATTTGTATTGGAAGACCGTTTCCAGCAGCCGTTGCATTATCTCGGGATCTTTGGATATATATATTATCCTAAGTACAAAATTCCTTCTTTTGCGATAACATAGACATGTTCAAGCTGTTGCCATTCACGACCATTACTCTAGCCAGTTACGAATTTGCGACTGTGTCAAAAATCTGATTTTTTTTTTTGGAAAATTGGGGGAAACTCTTAAAAAACTGTGCTGTTATTCTTTAGAACAAGTTTCTTGTGTTGCCTGCCGAGTGCATGAATACACTTATAATCCAATTCTGTCAGTCCGGCCATGTACATGTATGTGTACATCTATGTGATTGTAAACGTTGGTGTATATATGTGGGTGTGTTAAAGTTTTGTCAACACTTTTTAAATTGTTCATATATGGAGACCTTTACCCAATGCCACCAAACTCTGGTCATACATGTGCCATTGACACTTGCATGTCATGGAAGGGTTACAAACAAGGTACATAACAAGTTCAAAGGTCATGAGAGGATAAACTTGTGTAGAGAGTAAAGGAAGTTTTGGTAAATTTCTAAATTGCCTGTGCGGACACCTTAACTCACATTTGGCACCAAACTAATTCATAATTGCACCATAGCCACTTGCATGTCATGGTGGGGGTTCAAAGGTCATAATACAAGGTCAAAGCGTAATATACCAAGTCAAAGAGTGTTAGAGATCACCTGTGCAGAGAGTGAGGGAAAGGTTGCCTGTGAAAGCAGGCAACACTAGTTGGTTCAAGAACCGCCCTTGATCATACATTGTGAATAAAAAAGCCGATGTTGCTGCCTGCTTTTAAATTTCTTATTCAGCTGAATACAAAACTTAACATGTTATGTATTATCCCCCTGGCTGAAAAGCAGAGGGGGATATTGCGAGGGTGCGAATGTCCGTATGTGTATGTATGTGTGTGTGTTCCAGTTTGGTTAGGGTTTTGGTTAGGTTTCGTTTTTGCGTCTCCTAGTTCGATTTAAACCAGACTGGGGTTAAGGTGCAAATAGGGGTTCCTTCATATGTGGATGATGTCAAGGTCTGGACAACGGTAAAAGTCATTTGAGGTATGTTCAGACTGCCATCTCTTGCCAGGGGGATGAGCAAGTTTACTTGCAGTAGTATGGTCTCCCCCTGGATTGAAAAGTAGAGGGGGATACAGGGGTGCAATTTCGTTGGAACTTGACGGGAATAGGTTTGATTCTCGACAGGTAAATTTGCGAGACTCAATTGATTTCAGAACTACGTCGGTAAGATATGAATATATTAAAGGATAAAAGTTATGCCCATGCTTAAATTATTGTTTGGTGAAGTATCAGTTATTACACGTATTTTAACTGTAGAAATCTAAACAGAAGGCAGAAGTAAATTCTAACAATGTTTTTAAAAACCATATTATTTGGAGCTGGAAATTTTTTAATTAGCCTAACTGTGATTCGAAATGTGCACTATGAAGGCATCGAATGACCAATACAAGTTAACCTATTGACCGAAGAGAGAAAACAAATATTCAACTACAAGTATGAGTCCACGTTTGAGTTTTTTACTCACATAAAATAGTTATAAATTAACCAAAATTCCATCTCTTCAGATCTAGAGTACTCAGAGCTCTCATACATGCATCCAACTGCAGAAGCGACTTTGGAAGACAAAAAATCAATATTATAGGCTTGGGATTCTGATTTCATTTTACGTAATTTTTGTACTTAATTAGGAATGAACTCAGTGAAAAAAAAACAAGAATCGGATGCATTTAATTGCACAAAATGCACAATTTCCGAATTCTGCACCCTTGCAAAGCCTGCCGAATTCGCAACAGGTGCGAAATCTCTTTTCATATTTGCTGTCAAAAAAACACAAAATTAAATGTTGAAGGCACCGTTAGCAACTCCAATCAGTATTGAACAGCTCTAACCTGCTAAAATTTAGCATTCCTCAAAAAAATTTCCATAGCCGATACAGAACAGTCGACTAGTCTACTTCCAGCATATCACTGTTACATTGGCAGAGTGAAAAGGTAAAACTCGGCAAAGCATTTACCACATACCTAGATATATTACATTGGAATTGGGGATACAAATTTGTTTATTTTGTGTACAAACTAAGGGAAATAGACCACAGGGTTATTTTCTAACTTTTTTTATTATTGCGCATTAATGTTAGTACGTTTTAGAATTATTTGCCGTTTTTAGAATTTTTTTGCCGTTTTAAAAATGAAAAACCTGCATTTTATGCAATTGTCAAGTACAATTCCGGCCCTGTGGGTCCCGGGACATACTCCCCCCCCCGGGTTTATGCCGGGGGGAATAGCCGGGCATGTACAAAAAAAGTATTGCCCCGCAAGCCGGAATGTTAGCCGGGACCTGGCCGGGAATGTACTTAGCTTGTCCCGCCTGCGGGACAATAATTGATGATCGCTGGGACTTAAGCCGGAGGTACAAAAAATTTCGGGGACTTTAAAGCAGTGTCCACAAAATATAAAAACCAGGCTATCAGTGAGCAGTATCCCCCGTCAAATCTGTAGTAGATCACCATTTTCTATAGCTACCATGCAGTCCGCTCTCTTCCATATCGTGAAAGGCAAGCTATACTAGTAAGCAAACACGCACGTCGTTTTTTGTTTGCACGGTTGAGATAGCAACTAATCCGAGGATCGATATTTTCAACGTAAAAATCGCCAGAAAAACATCAAAAATCAACAAGAAAGTTTAAAAAAATTAAATCAATGAACACAAGAAATTACTAGAAGTTTGTGTGATTCATTTAATTCATAAAATCACCGTAGGTAGTGAAAGCTATTCAATTTCTTGCTAAATGCCAAATATTCTCTGATTGCAGAAAACGCGGCTTTTAATATGAAAATGACATATTGGAAATCGCTATGGAAACAAATGCTCATGAAATACATATGTTAAGCTCAAAATACTTCTCGAAATGCTGCAATTTCCGATATTAAATCAAAATTAAATGTATTCGCGGACTTCGTGTAGCCATGGTTGTAAATAACGACCCATTCTCAAACAGTGGCGGATTTTAAGGAAAAGGGCCCTGCAGCAGCTTTAAGGTGGGGCCCTTTAGCGCGCTTTCGCAGCGCAATGTCGCATGTTGTGGATAATGTGGATTTTTTGTAACAAAACCCGGCAAAACTAAACGAGGTTTGTTTCTAAAACATAACTCCGATGTGGGAAATTCGGCTCGGTCTGACACTCACGCGCGATCCAAATATAGTATGATTTATTGACTAGACCTTTGTTGTGCATAGAAAGAGCCCCCACCCCCCACCCCAGAGCAGGGAACGAAGCCCGGGATTGTACAGAGTTTTAAAACCGTCCCCGCCCCCTGGCCGAGAATATACGGGACCACTTGTCACCCCGAAGCCCGGCTAGTAGGGGCCGGGACCTGCGGGGGATGTACAAAAAATGTAAGCCGGCTACCAGGATTTTGTGCTACTTTAGCGGGAACAAAGGCGGGGGTGTCAAGACAGCAAAATGTACATTCCCGCCTAAGTCCCGTTAGTCCCGGGACCCCCAAGGGCCGGGACTTGAATTGACAAGTCATTATATGGTACACTGGGTACAGGGTAAACACATGGCTTTGTTGTGATGGTAATTGTATTGGGTTCAGGTCAATTTTAATTGATTTCGTAACAACAGTAAGGTGATTCGACGAGATGTACGACTTCTGTCATTGTAATGTGACTTTCGCACTGAATATTTTGTTTTTTGACAATAAAATCGAATGATATTCATGAGTTCTTTTGAAGAAAAAAAAATCATGGTTGTGATTCTCCTATTTCTATATAATCGGTAGGCCAAAGCATATTATTTTTAACTTGGATGATTTTTTTCTTCTTGATGAATTTTCTGAGCGAATAACTCTGATTCGCGTGTGAACATACGGGCGCGAATCTTTACGCGAATCTTTACGCGAATCTTCGCGTCGAAATTGCAGCCCTGGGATAGGCGAGGTGCGGATGTCATTATGTTGTATGGTATGTATGTGTGTGTTCCAGTTTGGTTAGGTTTTGGTTAGGTTTGTTTTTCGCATTCCTTCGAAAAAGTTTAAGTCCGGTTAAACCAGACTTGAGTGAAAGGTCAATAGGGGTTCCTTCATGTGTGGATGATGTCAAACGGTCATGGACCAAGGTCAAAGGTCATATCAGGTCATGTTCCAGACTGCCATCTTGCCAGGGGGATGAGCAAGTTACTTGCTGTATTTTTACTATATTAGCTTCAAGAGCAGGTCCAAATTGGCACCCTAGGTGGTGTGAATTTGATAGTGTTGACAGTCACTTACGTTCACATGTTGTTATAAAACGATTTATGAGTTTTTTTGTGTTGATTATTAAAAGATATTGATATGTCACTTTGAGGTATTTTGTTTTATTTATATTAACGGCACTATTATGTTCCTTTATCATACACTTCACCTTCATTGTTGTATGTAAATCTCTTATAGGCAGGGATAAATGAACTTTGAAAGAAATTGGTTGGGCAAAGAGGTCCCCTCCACCCCTCTGTCTACATTCACTGCCATGCTAGAGCTCCCATGCCCCTCCACCGTCGGGTCTGCCATTCAATGCACAGCCAAAAGACAAGAGCAGCGCCCCCAAGAGGCCCCGCAGGGAATGTCATGACGAGCTGGACGAGGAGAATAGACGGTACTTCACTTTCAACCACTGTGGTTGTTAAGCAACACTTTTGAGGTCAGATGATATATTCCCTGAGGGCGCTATGAGTTATCGTGTGTTGTTAAAAGTTAAGCGACACTTTATGTGAGTGCCGTCTAATTGGATGCGTTACTGTGAAACCCTATGAATGCTATGGTGACTTTGATGACTTACCAGTGAGCCCGAGAACGCATTGGTACATTGGGTTTTGCTGTAGTGACATATAAAACACAATAGAGGCTTTGTAATACTGGGAAATTGGTGTTTGGAGTTGAATGTCTTGGAGTTGAATTGTGGCATCACTACATCATGTATGGTTTTAAACTCTAGCTTCAAAGGTGACATGACAAGATTTAACGAAGAGAATCTTCTAGATGTCAATGTATGTGATGTTGTGTTTGGGGCAAAATTCTCTTCTGCCACTTTCCTAATTGAGGGTTGAAAAAGGAAATCACCTTCTGCCTGAATTCCAAAGTTTATATTCCTCTGAGACAGTAATAGAGCACTACGGTAGCAGAAATTGTGAATAGTTGTTTTGGTTGTGTTAAAAAGTAATTGGTAAATAAAGGTTTGTTTAGGAGGTATCGTAATTAAATGCTGTTGTTTTTTTTTTTTTTGTTGTAAACTTTATAAAATGGTCCGTGATGGAATGTACGGGTTTTGGCCATGCTTTCCCATTCGTAGAAAATGTGGTGCATGGTGTTTTATTGGCTCTATCTTCATAATTCTTGTGACATTACATAAAAAGAAGGGGGTTATATTTTGTTGAGCGAGAGGAAATTTTCTGCCTGTGCTGAAAAAATATTGGCAAAAAAAATGAAATATTTAATAAGAAAGTCAAAACAAAAAAGGAGTAAAAGCTTGCGCATTTTTTTTGGGAGGGAATTATTTTTCTCTTGTTCTTGTAGGCCATTGTTACAGAAGAACTATTTCTTCAATATTATAAGACCAATTGATAAATGTTCTGCAATTAGTACATCAAAATTATGTTTTAAAAAAAACTGTTGAAAAAATGAAATATTTGGCTGCAGAGTGGCAAAAATGCAATAAAACAAATCCTGCAGAACACATAGATTTTCACTAAATGTTTTTGAGCCAAAATATTTTTTTTTGAGGCATAATGTGTAAAATCTGTAAAAATGCAATACCTCAAATGATCCCTGATTTGAAAATTGTTTCAGCATTAAACAGCTACTGAATCAGTGTTTTTAGCCTGTTAACATTTATTGGGATATATCGTAAGCAAAGAGGTAAATAGAGGGCGCTTTGTATAAAACACCGATTGCCTTCCATTTGACACAGGGTTGGAAGTAAAGATAGTCGATAATTTGTCAGCCCTCTTTATATCATCCTTTTGAAAGCATTTTCTCATCTTCTGTCATGGTCATCAACATAATTCCCTGTTGATGAAGGAGAAAGATTTTCATATGCGGGGTTTCAAAATTCAGTAACAATGGCCAACAAGTTTCACAGATTCAGAATAACACTATACTTTCGGTCACAACATTTTATCTCAAATTTAATATTTTGCACATGTTTTTAATTAGGTTATTATACTTTACATTATTGTTTTCCTGTCTTATCATATTACAGCAGTATAATATTCTTAATCATTTTGAATATTTTTTTATATATAACAAGTTTTCTTATAATAAAGTATAGGTCTACTTTGCCTTATTAATTATGACTTTTTTTCTCGATATTATACATTTAATCAATTTCATGACGATACTGACACTTTTTGTGTTCTATTTCTGGCTATTCGTCACCCCTCTCTCTCCATCAACCAGACCCTAAAAGACGCAGTTGTAAAAGTGGTTATCCCGACAGAAAGGTATCCGCTTGTCGTTGTCGCTCGTCTCCTAGTAGCGAGGCCAACGCTCACATTGCGAGTGATGGCCAGAATCGAAGCAAATGCTAGCGTGGCATACATTTGCATAATCAAAACATGGAAGCGTTTTCTCAGGAATAAAACAAAACATTAAAATACGAAAAAAACTTTGAAAATGAGATGTGTACTGTAATGATTTGTTTACTTTTTGGTTTTTGGCCAATTGATATTCTAAAGCTATTGACTATAAATAAAGAACTGATTTGAATTCTGTGAAGGTTTTGTGGATTTGGGTTTTTGTGTACCTTTCTTAGGGTAAAACAGTAGCTGTTTGAAACAATTAAAGTTCATATTTAGGTCAAAATCATTGCAAATCAAAACCAAATATAACAGTGAATGGTCCTGAAATTGCAAAGTATAAATTTCAAAAATAATCAACTTATGTAGCTAAAAGATGCGGTCTTTATTGGGGCAATCTTGTACACTAGCATTATTGGTTCGGCTGGGCATCACTCGCAAAACTACTAAACCTAAGGTTCTACCAATGCTATCTACTCTGATCTTCTAAGGAAATGAAACACCAGGTATGTATTCAGAGTAAAGAGATTGTTTCCAGAGCACCTCAACAATGATAAGATTTGCAGCTAGCTTCATATTCTTCTCAGGCAGACTTCACAGTGTTATATTTATGTGATGATATATGTATTTGCCATAGGTTAGGATGGTGGTGTGTGTTCGCAGTAAGATGGCAGACAGGTTTTTTGGTCATCTGATAAGAATCGGAAAGACCTTACGTCTGCATAATTAATGTGTGTGTGTGTCTGTCAATTTTTATACATGTCTGGTTAAATTCTCAGTGGAATGCCCTGTCACTTTAATGCTTGGTTTGATGATGAACACTCAGGAGGTTGTCCTAAAGGTTTATTTAGCTTGATGTCATAGTCTTTTATTTTAAAGTTCCTACAGTTAGAATAAATAATTATTTGTACAATTTCAAAGAAACTGCCTGAAATGTTGTGAATCTTGCATTTGCAAGAATTTGATAGGAGTTTTATACACGGAAGATTAAAACCACAAAACAATTTAATCAAGGTCATCGCTCTGAGTAGCACAACCACTGCACCTGACCACAAAGGTATTTGTGGTTTTATTCCTTGACTAGTGGGCTCCTGGATCCAGTGTGTGCAACAGACTACCAGGAAGTGTACTAATTTATTTAATCTTTCTCAAGACAGGGTTCCCCCTTCAATGCTAATGCAATGATTTCAGACCTGCAAACACAATCTTCAAAATAATTGAGAATAAATGTCAATAATAAAATACAGTGTGAAAAATAAATGGCAACTTGGCAAGTTTGTTGGTTCTTAGCAGACAGCCTTGATCAAAGCTAGCAGAAGAGCTGCACGGCAATACTTGATATCGTAAAACTACTATCCACAGCTGGCTAAGCACAAGTATTATTAAGTCAGACTACAAGGATCTGAATACTTACATGCATTTTGTGAAAATTTGCTTTAACTTTCTAGTTGAATGCCCGACTATAAATACTTGCCATGTGACGAACTGTCACAAGTCAATCTGAAGGTTTGTAAGGATGAGGTCAAAGGTCATGTAGGGGTTGCTTGGAGTTGGGTATAGTTAAAAATTTGCTTACTTTTAGTGGAAAGCCTTATCATTTTCATTAGTTACCTGATAAAACAATCATAAAGTAGTCAATCACTGACTATTGATACATTTTGCCACATATTTTTAATCGGATGACCTGTCTGGGACAGCTGTCCCTATTTTTGCTTTTTTAGCACTGCTAGCACAGATAGAGTATGTTGATTGGTGGTACTTGGCTGAAAAGTCAGTATGGAAAAACTTATTTTTAACCAGTAGGATTGTAGTCAGAAACTGATGGCATTGCAATAATTTGACACTCTTGCAACAAAAGATGAGCAGGGCACCCCCCCCCCCCCCGACCTTAAAACCATCTGCTACCGAATTGACCCCAGACTGTCCCGTCAGCAGTTTGTTTTCACACCATTTGCAAACTGACCTGATGAAATTAAATAACTGAGCACAAAAATATTTGATCAGACATGGATCTAATTCTGAAACCAAGACTGAATTTCCTGGACAGTGGAAAGACTAAACCAATGTACCTCGACCTTCAATGGACTTTGTGAACTGAACCAGAATGCAAATTGAGCAAAATAGAGGAGTGTTGGGATAGAGTTTGTCCAGGACTACCCTCTCATCCTTAGTTGCTCTCATGTCATACCTCGTGAATCAATAACAATTATAAAGGACCAGCTGATACTGAGGGTTGGATGTTTTAGGTGTGTGCTATTTGAATAGATAAATCTGAAATCTGAAAATAGATAATGTCAAAACTAGGCTAGCACATTTGACTCAAACTTGTCTTCCATCTTATTGTGAACACAGTGTTTGCTACTGGCTATCTTATTCTCATCCTCTGGGACACAATTCAGTAAAATGTGTAAAACTGCTGAAAATTAACTAAATCATATGTATTCTGAATATCTTAAATTGTCTTGCTTGAAAGGTTTTTTCTTAGAATGGGAGTATTAATATACTCTTTCCATTTTGCACATTACTTCCTAAATTGTCAAATATTGTGAGATGCAGTTTAAGTAAGTGATAGACTAAACTAAAAAATAGCCACCCAGTTTGATGGGTTACCATGGTAACATGATTGTAATGACAAAAGGAATCACTTAATGATGCCATTCAAGGTGTGTCACCATGGTAAACCAATGAATTGGAAGGTAAATGTTCTGATTGCAGTTAGCTAACTTAAAGTAGTATCTTAATATTTTAATACGGGCCATCCACAATGCAATACATACAACATACTCTCACAAAATACACACACACACCATATACATATAGAAAGTTTATTCTTCTGCGGCTTAGACACATTAGGTATCACACCAAATCACAAACCGGAAACACAATCAAATTTGTACTTAAAAAAAAAACACACTATAACATATCCCAGGGAAGACAAATACATACCGGTACACACACACATAACGCACAACATTACACATTTGCATGCACACAAAACATAACGCACCAATATACCACATACACCAAAACCTTGTTAAGAATGTGTCATATTCGACCCCATTGCACCAATGTTAGTTTTGGTTGTATTCATTTCAGCAATTAGTGGTTTTGTTCGTTCAATCAGAAATTAATGAGGTCAGATTTTCAAGTTGTACCGAGTTTTGGGTCATTGAATTGTGCCTGGAAATTGAGACTATTTGAGCCAGTAGTGGGAAGGACTTCTTCCAGGGTATTAGTGCAGGTGACTTAATTTTGGATTTCTGTATTTCTTTACTTACTTATTAGACCCCAACAATATTAAAAATAAGGTTAGGTTAACAAAAAAATACAAACAAAAATAAAACATTAATTAGTGACCCTATTTTTAAACTTCAAATCATACTGACTTAGGAAATTTCTTTTATCGAAAGATATTTCTGTCCATAAAATGAGTAAAATCAAACATTTTTTCAAAGAAAGGTGTTAGGACCATTTGTAAGTCATTTGGTTGGTAGCATGTACTTAGGTATGAGTTTGTATGGTGGAAAGTGCTTAAGAATAAAACATAATGAAATTAAGTATATATTTAATTAAAGGTAATCCTGATTTCTGAGGGTACTTACTTCCAAGTTCTCAAAATTTAAAAACTATTTGGAACCATTTATTTAAAGTCGCCAAAAAAAAAGCACATGGTTTAATGGCGGGGCATTTGGGAATTTAAGCACATTCACGTATGACAAGGCACCACACAGCATTCGCCATCATGCCGGTGAATTTTTTACTGCGTTGTTTATATTAGTTTTGGAGTGAATGACTTGGAAAAAGCAAAAATAATATTGGTTTGAAAATGTAACAAGCGGTAATATTCAGACCAAGTGAAGTTCTTTTTCTGATTTCTTGAGTTAGAGGAAAAGAGTTTGATCACTTGATAGAGATAAAGGATGCATTGCCATCACTTACACAAAACCTCAATTTTGAAGTTCAAAGGTAAAGGTATTTGAGAAGGGGGTGGGGGTAGCTTGAAATCCTGTTGGTTTATTGTTGCATGTATAACAGATTGGACCTCCACCATAATTATAGCTATGGCTTTCTTGCACGTATGCCGCTGGTGAACATTTATTGCATATTTAATAAACTAAATACGTAATATCAAAACTATGCTGATGATATTGCCAATGAGGTTAGGGATTCTGTACACACATCACCAGTGACATTGCATATTTGCATATTTGATTAGCTAATTGAATAATTATGCAAAAAGTAGAAATTACATTATGGAATTTATTTTTGCGTTTATTTTGTACTGTACAACATAGTCTAGGTGATATTGAAAGATAGTGGAACTAATGGTCGAAAAACCATTTTAAAAACCTAGTAAACATTGCAAACTCAGTGTATAAGTAGGGTAATGACAGGGTCAAAGGTCAAGTAAGCCCAACAAAACTTGTTATGGTAGACCCCCAAAGAATTGTAAATTAATTAGTACTTATTAAAAAACATTTTTTTTTTGGTGTATTAGGGCAGCAAAGGCAATGGAATTGGAAGTAATACCCGCAGAGTTACTAGGGCAAAGTATCACTCAAGAATTACTCTATTATACAATACCAGAAGTGATTAAGTACAAACAGTACTTATTTCTAACAGAAGGCTTTAAGTCGTGTCATTCCAGTCAGTTTTAACCATTTATGATCTGAAATTGGAAGAAAAAACGTCTGTTTTAACCAAACTTTAAACGGATTTCATACATTCTTTTCCTTATCTGTGCTAAATCTTGTAAGCCTAGCATGTGCTTCCCATAAATTTTCAAGATCAAATGCTTCAAGTTATAGCTATTCTGGCCTTTCTTGTCTTATCTCTCATTAAACAAAGTATCAATTAGAATGATAGTTTTAATAGAATATCAATTTAGAAAAATAGTTATTAATTTAGAATAATAGTTTGGAAGATTACTTTGTAAATGTTTGGAAACATGAACACGAGAGTTTTCGGTGCTTGAACAAGAAGACTATTGAAAGGGTTTCTTGAATGTGCCACAGTTGCACCCACCTGTACTTTACGAGAATAAACATTGTTTTTAGACCCTTTTCATTATCTGTGTGGAATATAAGCATATGGCGAGAAGTACTTTAGTAGGACAACAACGGCCGCAGGCCACGAGTTGTTCAGCGCAAAAAATAATGGTTCGCCATGTTATTACACAAAAAATACACGACAAGGGCTAAAAACAATACCTGGTGTTCTAATTCTTAAACATAATGAGGCAATATTAAAACCATTTTATCATCATTATTGGGTCTAAAGTCGCCAAAAAGAGACTGCCAATACCATCAAAAGGATCAAGAATCGTGAAAGCAGAAAGAGAAAGAGAAGAAAAAAAGAAGAAAGAAAAACACATATTGCAGCTAAACAGACGCGCGCGCGCGTATGAAGTAAAATGCAGTACATATGAGCGTGAAATAATTAAATAACTAGCGTGGTTACGCACAGCCCTGTATCTTTGTGCCTCATATGAAACGGGCAGTTTACCATTGAAATAGCAAAAAGCTTTCACAATACGAGCGCGAATAAATAAATAAAAATAACTCGACGGCGGTCGCAACAAAGCGTGTATCTTTGTACATATAACACGGGCCAATAAACCAATGACATTGCCAAGAAGCTTCACAAAGTGTTTAAGAATTGTTTAATAAATTACTGCTTGGTTGTAATTTGAAAAACCTCAGAATAACAGACAAAGATGACCCTCAATTATCTATGTAGGAGGTTTTCATGAAAGGTTTGTTTGCAGGTAAGCTGCCATCTAAAAATAATCTGAATAAGAAGAAACGGGATATTAAGATCTGTATTTACCGGAGAATACTCTTGCAGGAAAGTTTTAAGAAAAGAAATGTTTGTCAGTTTCTGTCTTAAATATAATAATACATGTGTTATAAATGTAGCATAACTGGAAACTAAAAGTAATTTTTGATATAATTTGCACATTATATAAAGAATATCTTAGAATATATTATATTTCCAGTAGATTTTCATATATTATATATAAGTAATAAGTCAGCTTGGCTCTGAAGCTACAATGTAGCCATCAGGGTCAACATGCTTTTGTCTCATTTCTGTGCGATAAATAATAATTGAAGTTGGCTCAGAAAGGGACATATGCATTTATAGTGGTTTACGTAGTGATAACGAGAGTTGTTGTATTTAACATATATCTTTCTGGTGCTGGATAGGTTTTTTATTATTAAGAAATTATATTGTTATTGGAAGAACAAAATTATTTAGGCACACATCTCATTAGGAAAAAAATGTGTATTTCCCGGGAAGAGTCGCATTTCCCACAGATTTCCCACCATTTGTTTTAATTGTATTTCTTTGTCAGAAAAGCCAAAGTTTCCCTCCAAATCAAATTTCCTGGGAAGGGGCTTAGTAGATTCCCAACGTTTTCCCACCATGTATAATATTATTCACATTGAATGCCCTTGTTTATGTGTTGCTAATAACATCAATGCAGATACGTCATAAGATAGAAGATCAAATCAGTCCAGAAGTATTTTCATTTTTCTTTGATCCTAACGGAAGTGTGGGGAGGGGCTCTAAATCAACCCTGTAATGGGATGTTTTTAGATGTACAGCTTTATAAGAACATGATGTCCACTATGTACTGGATTATGCGAGAGATCTTGAAGAATCTAAAGGAGATATATCTACCCAGCATGCATTTTCTACCCATTTATTTCCAAATGATACCTCCACTGGGTTTGGTTGTTGAATTTGATACTTTCCATGTGTGATAATGTTAAATTTTGTTTTGTTGGGTACAGACCACCGCCTCTAAATGTAATTAGTTGCTTTTGCTTCTATACAAGTGCGAGAATAGAGCATTTTGGTATTTGTATAAAAATATGAAAATTTAAAATTTCTGTGAAACCTTTAAAGAAGCTAGTTTCTCCCTAAGAATATGAGTATTCAAGAAGAGATGGTTCATCTCTTGCGACTCATTGTGAAGGCAGAAGACACATTTGACGATCGCCTTAACTTCTGCTAAATTTTGCATTACATTAAGAGGCATGGTACCATTGTTTAATAACACCTTATATCGTAATGGAGTAGTGTTAGGATGATAGGTGTAAAAAGGGTGGTGCAGATAGGCAAGGAAAATGTTCCTTTCTTTCAGACCGTTACTACAAGTCATCCATCGAATGATAGAATTTGTGGTGCGTGAAGGTCCCATGTTTGAAGCTATGGTGATGAATCGTGAGCTGATAATCTATTACAGGTAAGGCCATGTGCGTGCTTTATTGAAGGAGAAACTGGAAAATGTTGAGCAATCGATTTTTTTTCTTGAATTGACGGTCCCAGTGCATTTTTGGTCAAGTTCATTAAGTTGACCGTCGAAAGGTTTTCACAGATGTGACTTTCCTGCTTTCACGTTCACTTTCATTGTATTAGCATGGAGAGGGATGTCACTTAAAATTTAGTTAATTAAAACCGGTGACGCCTTTTGGGTAAAGAATTATAAAACTCTAATGCTGCTTGATAGGAGAGTATCATTAGACTAGAATTTAAGTGCAAACGAGAGATTTAACATATCAAGGTGTCCCTAAAACTTGAAATACTGATTGTTGCCCTGATGTAAAGCTTTCCATCAAAAATATCCCCATCTAAAAGGTTAGCTGAGAAATGTTCTTGCTCCAAAAATTGGTGACTTTCTAATTTGTATAGAGTCAATATCAAATTCAGCGGTGATTTACATTGAAATATAAGCAATCAAAATCGCCTGTTTTCTCTGTTTTAAGACATTTGTGTAGCCAACACATGGTTAGTAATCTATTGAGTGTCTAATCTATAGGAATTCCTATCTGACCCATATTGGCGCCTCAAATCGCTCGTTGGCCCTTAATGTCAGTGCTTAGAAACAGGGTTAATAGTTGACCATCACAATTGAAATGTTACAAAGCTCAATACTGAAGGAATATTAAACTGTGGAAGATAATCTGTTTAACAATATTTTAAAGACTAATTAAAACACCCCAGCTTATTTTAAGTTGATACTAGTCAAGATCATTGAGAGATCTTAAGTAGGCCTGGTTCAACGTTATTGTTTAAAGGGGGAATGGCACACGATTTAGGATATGAATTTTTCATCATCTTGACGACTTAGTCTTCCTCCAAAAATCCCCCTCTGTAAAGTTTCGCGCCGATATTTCAATCCGTTTGACGTGAGACTAAAAACGTGATCTTGTAAGCCCCATCAGAGTCTTTGTAAAATAATTAATATTGGCGACCAAAATGGAGCCCATTTTCGCTCATAACTTCCAAACCAACCTTCCTTGGGCTCTAAGCATTTCACATGGTAAATAGAAAAATAGTAGCTGCTTGCTTCTGATACCAAAATGTTGACCCACTTCGGGGATGAGGCTATTAGCGATCAGGCCATGGACCTTTAAGATTCACCACTTCTCTGTTTTCTCCTATATTTTGTTTAGAATCACAGTCCCGGCACATGTGTACTATAGATGGAAACTCTTCAGTGTACTTCAGGTAATTCATCTTGCTAGTATATATATGGGCAAATTTAATCAGATACTTTAAAAGTTGGTATTTTTACTCCAGATGAATTTGCTCAGGCTAAACAAACATTGCTCCAAGTTTTGCATGCATGCATGTTTTTAAAAAAAGTAATATGCACGAATTTCGAACGATTCTTATAATCCTGAATATAATAGAAGAAGCAGAGCTTGAGAGCCAATTAGGGAATTGAAAATTTAATATTTCCATGGCCAGTGCCCCATAGATGTCATGATTAGTCATCAACCGAAAAGATTTGATTGTCCATGCCATTATTTGCACACTTAAGACAGGCTTTCAATCTTTGACGTAACTACTTGTTTTAGTGATTCTCTACATAGATACATAGCTTATATTATGAATGTAATGAATATTTTTTCTGATGTTGAGAATATTCATACTCCGACCATACAAAATGCATGGAACCTAATGTAGCATAAATATCGAAACTGCTACTGACTGTTTTCTGTGACTAAAAATATTCTTTTAACATTGGTCATAGCCTGATGTGCAAATCGGTTGTAGGCAGCTGTTTATCATTGTTTTCTTATTCTTCCTGTTCCCTTAGGGTGAATCTCCAAATCGATGGAGAACTCAGGAGTTCCGCATGTTCACGAGTGCTCGATCTGTAGACGCCACCTATCCATCCGTATTTGCATGGTATGCCAGATGAGCTGGCTCCGAAAGGTGAAGATCCGAGAAAAGGACAACTCTCAAAGTAGGACATATTTATACATAAGTTGTTCGTATTATATCCCTCAGTTTATAAATGGGAGATGTTGTGATAGTGTATCTCTGTGCATGAATGTACTGATCCCATTTTACTTATTTTTTAATGTTTTTATGCTGGCAAAACATGTTCGAATTTGGGTAAGTCAATGTTAAGACTTTAATTTGAAACGTCCCTGTCTTCACTTTCACCCATTTTGTGAAATTTCTTAGGGTAAGGCAGACTTGAGATATGTGACACTTTCAAGGTCAAATGGTCATCTGTGAGTCCAGGATGTCCTTTGTCTATTTTTGTTAGGTAAAATGCACCGATTTGAAGTCCACCCGACAACAGTCAAGCAAAGTTGCAGTAATTGTTGCTAGGGCCTGGGATTAGTTACATCATTTCAGTTCAAGGTCATCTAGGGGTCACAATGGGGTCACATGAGGTCATTGCTCATGTTGGTTATTTAAAGTGTTCTCATGAAAAGTCCACTTCAATATCACACAAACTTGGTGGTAATCCTCGCAGACATGCTCCATTATTATGAATTTCCATATTTTGTACGGACAATGAGCAAAATCAACGTAACATTTCCGGGCAAAAAATAAGGAAAATTGTCGGCATTACAAACTAAAAATAAAGTGTAATAAAAGTAAGAAAAATCAGTAATACAGACAGTAAGTTTCAGGCAAGAGGGCGAATTCTTATTCTCAAAGTGAATAAAAGATCATAGATTTGAAAGATTTTCAATTTATAAGTCTGTTAAAAATTGTTTTGGGGACATCGTTTTTTCTCCCGACTTTGGATGTTCATTAGCATTTAATATTTTGATTTACCCTTTATTACTTTATCTTTAAAAACCTTTCTTTAGGCAGGGTAGCTCTTTCAGTAGCAGATACTGATTTCCAAGGAGGCCCTGCATATCCACAATTTTAAATTGTACAGAATTGAACTTGAATATAAGATGAAATACAATGAACTAAATACTCATAAATACAGAATCAAATAGTACACACTGAGTCGATTACATTACACGTACAGAGGTAGCTAATTTTTCCAGTTATGATACTTTAAAGTTTAGATTTTTACATTTAATTTTTGTCATTTCTTAAAAAAACCCAACCACCAAAGTAGCCTTTCACTGCATCTGAACAATTGCCCGCAATACAGCCGTAACGCGAACTTTGGGCTAAAAATTTACAAATTCTAAAAATACTGATTTGGGGTCAAAAAATACTGATTTTTGTTCTCTGGAATACTGAAAGCTATATTCCAAAGTTGGCATGCTGCTCTGGGTAAGAGGACCTAGAAGTATGGCAAGACCGTTTCAGGTCATAGTCATATATTAGTCAAATGAGGTCATACTCATTTTTGTTGATAAAGTGCTCATTTGGGGGGGGGGAAAAGTCTACGGCAGGATCAACAAGAAAAACTTTGGGTAGAGGCTCAGAGGTGGTCCTCAATCCAATTCAGGTCGAGGACATTTGGGGTGTAATGAGGACATATGACCTATTTGGTTATGCAAAAATGACTGTAACTGCTCAAATTGAAATAAGTTTCCCTCCATCGCGGTAAGCAAAACAAATTGTATCATCAGATTGGAATCACGAATTCGGGCCTAAGTATTCCGTCATGTTAGAGTAGGTAAAAAATGCCAGTCTTCTAATATGATACCCCTCGTCACTTCTGATGAAGTCTGGTGTTGAGCTTGATGATGGGTCAGTGCCCCTTCCAGTCAGTGCTGTTCTACGTGAACTACTTTGTTACAACCCTGTTTGTTATTTCTCAAAGAGATAAGCTCTCGACGATATGCTGGCGGGGGCTGAACCTCGGCGTGACAAGATCGTGACCACTGGGATTGTCTTGACATGCCGAGCCCTGCCGAGGAAATAGTTGACTGTATAGCTGAGTCATTGTCAATACTACAAACACCGATACCCATTCCAAAAAAGGTAAGAGTACCGTGTCATGTGAGATTTAATTTGGATACAAGTTATAGCTTGTAAGTTGGCAGGGTGAGTTTCTAGCCATTTTTGTCTTGCTTGACTGTAGGGAAGAGACCCTGTGATCAACCTTTTCTGTACATATTTATGATGAAAAAAAGTGAAGTTTAGTCACAGTAGTCGAAAGTACTACTCATTTCTAAAACACAACAACATAGATTGCTGCTGAAGTCTATTTGTTTTCCTTTGATCACTGATATTATGGAAAGGAAATTTTTGATGGGTCAACCGCTGTTTTAGACTTATGACTAGAGTGTGTATATCCTTCATACCTGCCAACCTTCCCTGTTTTATAGGAATCATCCCTATTTGAAAACTTTCAAAATTGCAAAAATATTTTTTGGGTAAATTTTTTAGTGATGAAATTTTCAAACAAATCTTGAATAATTGCCAGGAAAGTCCTGAAATATTTTTTGGGCTCCTAAGCTCTCCTGCAGCTTTAAAAACCTAAACCCCAGTACCTTCAGGAACTTTGCCCCTGTTACTCCACTAGAGCCCGCTCAAGTGGATCAAAACGACGACACCACCCCATCCTGACTTTTGTCGATGATGTCATGCATTCCGATTTTTGGGTTCCATTTTTGCATTATGTACTTTATACCTTTCATACTAGTCACACGTCGTATCCCGGGCAAAGCCCGGGGCTACGAACTAAGTACATGAGGTCGCGGTTTGTCCGACGGAAAAACCTGTCGGAAAAAAGTTTTAAAATACTTCATTACCGACATCCAATTGGTATATTCCGACTCCGGGGTGTTATTTCATGAATAAAGACTTATGGCAAAAAAAAATTCTGAGGTATTATGTACATGTTTCTGCAATTTTTGAATGTGGAATTTTAATAACGGCACATTTTATTATACTTTAGTGCCTTCAATTTTTCTTTCATTTTGCACCAGTTATTGATGCCAAAACATCCCTCGTAAGTACACTGACATGAACTGCCATCCTTTAGACTAGATCATGACATTAGTTATATGTTTGTAAGTAAAGTTATAAATGTCAGTTTTAAATTCGTGATGGACCCTGCAATATCTATATACTTCTTCTCGGACTAGTAACGACCACCCCATTTAAAAAATGGAGTGTCTAGTCAGAGCACATCGGACTACCTTTCATACATGCAATAGGTGTGCAAAATCGGCTCAATTTATCGGTGTTATTTGCATTTCTCGGTTCAGATGGCAGATGGTTCCTGGTGTCAACATCCTATTCAACTCTAGTGCCAAGGTGGTTGACCGCATCCTACTTCCGCAATTCTTTGGAAACAGCTTCCTAGAGTGCCATCCTCTTGATGCCACAAGAATTTTCAGGCATAGACTCAGTCTGCACAATTCAGTGAGATGCTTTTTTATGTACCGAAATTAGAGATAAAGATAGATTTGTTGTTTTGCTTATCTATATCGTGCCATATTGGATATGGGCAAGTCCAATATTTTGAGTATGGATGCTGCACAGCCGGTACCACTCTGAAAAAATATTGGACTGCCCATCCAATATGACACATTTAGATAAGCACACAACAAATCCTATCTTTTATTCTCATTCCTTATTGTGTTTGGTTGTTTTAATCACTTAAAATATTTTTATTTCAATCATTAAAAAGGCAAAAATATTCCAACTGTCAAATGAACTAAACATCTTACTAGCTGCGTGCACTGGTAACCTTATACACACGCTCCCGTAAACACTTGCACAACGACGCACTATCTAATATTGTCTCATATTATATAGGCAACACCAATGATATCGTTTGTTTGTCTACTAAACCTCGCCCACTGAATAAGAATCTGAGTTGAGGCGTGATATATTTGTTTACAATTGCATGGCATTGAGGAAAACAGTTATTTTATACCACTCCGCCAACCTATTGTTTTGTACCATTTTAAACTTATTCATTTGTCAAATTACGGTTGTTCATTTTGTTTTCGTTTCAGACTTTTTAAAACTTCAAGCACCGATTTTGTTCTGCCTTTTTAAATTAGAGAAAAAAACGGTAATGTTTTAGCCTCTGTAGTTACAAAAAATGCATCGCCGCGGTTATGTTACAACAACAGATACATGAAGTACAACGCGGTAGCATGTGCGCGAAATACACTCACAACAACTCAACTTATGAGGTACGCACAGCCGTATTATTGTCCCATTAAACACGGGCGTAACAATGAATTCCAAGAACTTCGCAAGTGTTTAAGCAATCTTCCTATAATATCTGAACTGATCGCTTGGTGTTTAATTTAAATCACGTGTACATACATTCCTGTGTTGTACAGGGGGAGTGGCTGTTCGCATGTTCAATTAAAATTTTTTCTCACTTATTTGGAGCCCACTCAACAGGCAGGCATAAGTGAAATCACTTTTGCTGCAAAACCTGCCAAATGTATTCAGTGTTTGATTTCATGTGTTATAATGATACAGGCTCCGACAAATCGCCTGTCCGATAGCCCCGGGACTAGTTAGCAATTTTTTCGGGCCAAGTACAACGTTGGGTAGTTGTGCCCGTTCGGGCAAGTCAAATCCGGGTCCAAATTCAGCTAAATGGTTTTGGTTTCCTGACTTACTCCCAATCAGTCACTATATTAATCAGATAAAAGTAATTACTAGACCATATTCCCCTACACAGATTACCGTTTCATGAATACAGGAACAACAAAAATTAAGATATTCATCATATCACACGTCGACAGACCAGCTGGGATGCTCGATCGTTTGCTTCCCAGTCCACCGGTCCCAGGTTCAACAATCTTGGCTCGCCACATATTATAACCTCGCAATCTTCAACATGTTAACAGGCTTGAAAAATGTAAATTTCCCGGGAAGCCGAATACGATTTTCCGGCGGACAGCTTCAACATAAATGATATTATTCACCTCCAAATTGATTTCCAATGGTCCGGGGATCGGCGTTTAGAAAACCAGCTTTTCACGCGCGATTCTGGCACTGATAAATTGGTATTTCCGTGCCAAAAAAAAGCGCTGAATGAAAATCTTTCCTGATTACAGTATGTACATTAAAGCAATTATCTCACCCCCATGTATTAAATGGAATAAAAACCAAACAACTACGTGAATATAGCTTCCATTCATATGTTAATACAAGTACACAAAAATAACAACGGTATAATAAATCTGAACTTATTTTTAAAAAATATTTCAGAAACGATACGATTGGAAATCTAAATATGCAGGTATTTGTTTATGCTAAAGTACGTCATGTAGTTGAAAAAAGTACAAAATGCCAAACGGGTGAATGAAACCCGGCTGCATGGCCCCGTGAGTCATCATTGTTTGCACAAGAAAATGATTTAGAAACTCAGTTTAGGCATCTCAGAAAATCTTAACCGGTATTGCAAATTTGTGTCAGAAATACCAAGCGGGTGACGTTGATTACCGTGGTTCATGAGCTGAAAAGTAATGAAAGATCAGTAGAGTTGAAAGCTTAGACTGGCTTGTGGAATTTCCGGGACCGTTTTTTTTTTTAATCTCGTGTTTTTCCCGCGGTACAGCAGTTCAGGACAGCCGGCTGGGCAGTCCTGTACGGAGATTCATTGCCCGCTGAGAATCCCTTGGGGGTTGGTTTAGGGATAATTTTCGGGCATTGTTCTTCACTGTCCGGGCAAGCAGTTTTCTCTGAGGTTGCACGCTTCGGGCAAGCTAGAAAAATATAGTTGTCCGCGCCTGTATGAATAATATGATGAGCTCATTTGTCTAATTTCTTAGCCAATTTCTCATTAAGCTACGGTAATGCCTTGGACAAAACATATATCACTTATCATTTATTGTGTTTCACCAAAATTACTAATCTGTGTTCATGTTGCACTCATTAATTCTGTGTAACTGTTTTTTTTTCAGCAAAAAGTTGTGCCTGTTTCCGTTCCTGGGAAGAGTGGACCATCTACCCAAGCGAGTTTCTGGTTGACTCCCGATGTTTTCTTAGGTCTTCAGTCAGTAGAGGAGGCAATGAGAAAAGAGGATCCTCCATTACAACATGAGGTATAATGGAAAAAAATACAACACCAACACAAATATGATGATTTAGAAGAATCAAAAACATAGGATATTTAGTTTTAAATGATTAGAGTATGCGGAATCTAAAATGGAAATGACAAATCGGGGTGGGGGGGGGGGCAAGGCAAAATGTAGCCATAATAGGCATGCACTTGAGAAATTCATATTGATTGGGTTCTGATATCATTAGAGTGCTAATTAATTTTATTATGGAGGTTTTACAGTAGACTATTGTAAATCTTGCTTGTTTTTACCCAACCCCACACACACTGCTGAACTTCAACAACTTTCCCCTACCCTTCGAAAGAGTGGTACATTCCAAATGCTTTTACTAAATGAGCACTAAGGTTGGTTTGCAATTAGGCAAACCTCTTTGGCCATTTATTTTAGCATTTTCCTTGCTGACAGATAGAAAATTCAATAGTTAGAATAGTGTTAAACTGTAGGGTGGCCGGTAGGGTGTTTGTGCCTCAACATAACTTAGAACTGAATGTATAGTATCTTACTCATAATTTTTGGCATAAAAACAAAGAAACATTTAAGTATTCTTATTATATCAACCTGCAAACTGTTTCAAACTAAATCTTTGCATTGTTATCATAAGGTATTGCTCATTTTAAACAGGTGTGTGTAGCAGACTGACTTGTACTTGGTAATATAATCTTTGGAAGTACAGATTACACAAAAGTTTGGAAAAATGTTGCATGTCTTGCAAGAGAGAGAGAATATTGCATGTGTGGATGTTTTTAGCTCTGATATGTGTTGATTATTTGTAAAAGTATTGGTAATCAGTAGTGTTTGCATAGACTGAACCAACACTGAAAAGCATTGGAAAAAAATCACAAATTTTTATTGAAGAGATATTTTTGGATAAAGGAACAGTGGTTTCAAATTTTCACCACATTAGGGATAGGTAGGACAGCAGGGATAAATTGTATGGTGGGGTATTTATGTGTTATCTACACCAAATGTACAATTATCTACTGCATTAAAGGGATATTCAGCGATAATGCGAGAGAATAAAAAAAATGTGGAAATGCATTTTTTTAGCTTACAAATAAAAAATAACTTTGTACAATTCCATATAACTACTTTAATGTGGGAACAAAAACACCAAATAGTGAAAAAATGAAGCATGTGAGGAAATTTGTCATATGGTCTCCTGCAAATAGAGATACAGCGATGACAACTCAAAATCTACACTAAACAGCTGATTGTGTTTTTCACCAGTTCAGAATAAACAAAGATCAATAATATGTGTTTGAGGTCAAACTGTACAATTCATGGTGCACAATATCACGCTTATAAATCTGGAATATTCACACGGAAAGGTTTTTTGGATCTCAAGTCGGAATTTCGATACGCACGTATCGAAATTTCAGAATTGGATAAAAAGTACTGCCTTGTCTTTAATACACGGATTTTAAGCCAACCACTTGCAGGTTATATTAGCACATCCATGCCGTTAATAAAAATACCAAAATGCAAATTTTGAGTATTTTTTCATGTTTAGGTTGAGCAATCGCTGCGTGATCCTATTAACAAATGTTCTTTTCCTTCCCACTTGCAATCCAGCGCATGTGGTTACCAAAACCGCCACCGGCCACCACCAGCCAGGTAAACTACCCCCCTATTGTAAGACGACCTGATGGCGCCCCCTTAGCCCTACAATGACAAATTAAACTCAGAGAAGATAATCTTGACACGAGTGAACCCATCGATGGACAGCCTATTATTGGCGGAGGGGATTTTGATGGACTCCCATTAAAGGTGTCTGACTTGATGGGCTGCCATTGGAAGAAAACAGTGATTATTGATGGGGCACCATAAGTATATCCGTTTATAAATTATGAAGATTGAATCAGGAGCCATGGATAATCGAGCCATTCACATATCTTGTCATCGTTTAGAGGTTAATGGTTGATTATTTTTAGCTTTTGATAAAGGCGTAAAAGATCGAATTGATGGCACCCGTGCGCTCAGTGTGTACGACCTAATAATGTGTACAAGCCCAGCAAAGGTGTATGCCATTATTAACGCGTTCGTAAAACAAGGCTGTTTTACTTTTTCACATACAGATCATGTGTGCGTCGTATGTGGCCCTCGTTCGTGAACATGATTGTTTCACATAGAGATCTCATCCGAACGCATTGAAATATAACAATGAAATTCGTCGTAATGTGCAAATAGCGACGAGACTTTTGGTTTTTGCATTCACATACAACTTATGACTTGTAGCGTTATATTCAACGAATAAATTGTACTTTCAAAACTCAGCTAGGTTAAAACTTATTCAGATGATTTTCTTCTTCATATGCCTATTAAAAAGTAAATTGGATGTGTAATTTCCATATACAAACTGAAATCTCCCGGTAGAATTTCAGTGGTGATTTTCTTTAGCTTCGTATATTCGCCCTACCAAAATTCACTTCTGCGTTATCACACAATACTGGCTCATGTGTAATGAAATGTTCAACATTTTATTTTGATTTTCTTCTCAATTCACAGTTAAAGATGAGAAAGATGACCTTGATGGCAGATTTCCAATAAAGGACGAACCGACAGAAACCCGCTTAGAAATGGCGCCCTCATAAGTGGGAAAGTTTGATACCCTCATTGCTTGATGAACAAGCCATGGACACATCATCCAAATGTTAATTATTAGAGAAGAGGAGGGCCAGAGAGGGAGAAAGAAATGTAGGTTCATTTTCATTCTGTTGTCTCTACAGGATTATTGTGTATTTCAGTGATTTGGAGCGATTCCTTTTTTATTTTCAGATAAAGATTACACTTAGTGCAAAGTTCCATGTGAACCCAGGATTTTTGTTTTTTCGTGCACCATGTTTTGACGCTAAATTATTTTTTCTCAAGATTTATTTAATGGCCTAAATATGCATGCACATATTTTGGAAAAAGTTCAAATTGACCATGTGTTTTAATTATACTCAGTAGCATAAAAAACATTCTGGTGGGCGCTATCAAAATTTGTTGTCCCCTTAAATTATAGTGTTTACTTTTTTGAATTTTTATTTCAGCAATGTGAATTGTTTTATTCCAACTATATTGAGCCAAAATTTATGGGAAAGTCCCGTTGGGAAAGAATTTTGCTGCGCATTTTGGTAAAAATTGTTTTTTGGACCACCGTTTTGAATCTGTTATACCGAGTTTTGGTAAAAAAATCCCAATGGGCAAAGTGGTTTTCAGAGGGGATCCACTTGACCACCCGCCCCCAACCCCCCCCTCCCCCTCACCAACAGAGTCGAAGATAGTCTTCTTAACCAATGCTGACCACAATTGCCTCCTTGCAAATTTTATTCCACCTTAATTTAAATGCTTTTAAAATAAATACCTTTAAGTATAAAGGAGGGAGCATGGCACAGGTTTTTGGGAGGGAAGGTGGGAAATTGGGAAGATTGGGATTTGGATAGCTTAAAATTTCAAGCTGAAGTACACTTTAAAAAAATTGAAACTTGTGTACCATTATTAAACAAGTGAAGATAGTCTAAGATATGATCCCTGTGTGGTCCCTGTGGTTAGTGTTTAAAATGATTGGAAAACCAGCAAAATCATGTGTTGCGATAACAAAAAATAATACATTGGTGATTCTGCATTTTCTGTTCCTCTCGTTTTAAGACTTAATGTGGGTCTTATTGGTAGCTCAAGATTAAGTGGAATAGGTTTAAAGATCTTATTTCCCAATATGTTAAAACTCACATCAAAACAATTTTAAAACCATTATGTATGGTCTTTGTTTATCATTTCGCAGGTTTCAGCGGGGTTTCAAAAATCACAAATACAGGGTTTATTTTCATATTTTCTACATTTTGATTTTTTTTATTGACAAACCTACATCCTTTATTAATTTTTTTCCCTGCAGATTATGAAAGCAGATGTCTCTTACATAATTTTCTTGCTGCTGGTAACAGGGAAATCCATAGCCTTAATATGTAATGCATATTTTCAAACAAATTTAAAATCATGTTTGGGGGAAATCATGACTATAATCTTACCTAATCCGCGAATTCCCATCATCTTTAAAAATAGAAACACGAAAACAGAAACAATTCTTATCAGAATAATTTACTTTCTATCATAGAAGTCTTCTTTAACAGCAATCCATGGAAAATGTCAATGTTAAACAACAGTTTGGACCATTTTTCTCAGGCATTATCAAGTCCCACAAAAATTGTGCCCATCAAAAAGTGTAACATCATCCCTCAACAAAGTCTCATAATCTTTGAAAATTACTTGTTGGCAGGCACTCAAAATTTCTAAACCATATTTGCTTTTGTGAATGTCATGAGTTTAAATAGGTAAAACAACTGAGAAAGTGACCAAACAAAAATGATACGAAAAAATGTTTTTCTACATAAGCCGAAGTACTGGACCCCTCTCTTGTGAAACATGGCCTTAGTCTTCTTTACCGCATCATGAAAATTCCACTGTTACAGTTTTTGACCATTTTTTTATCAGGCCATTAGCAGTCACCCAACAATTTGGAATACTCTGACTGCCCTCATCAGAGCTGGATAGTCCGGACTAGACGCCTCAACATGGCCCATTCCCTTTTCCTCTTTTATAAGACGCCGCTGACAGTCAGACTGTTGCAGTGTGGGTACGGATCATGGGTTACTGGTATGGTCCTGAGACCATGGGTTGATCGGGTCCAGCTTGTTGACAAAGTCAGGGGTACGGGTACAAGACATGGGTACTGGGATGGGGACGTGTATGCATTTTGTACCCAGGTATGGTACCACAAGTTTTGCCTAATACCCATTGCCACATGTTATAATCCTATTGGGTACATAATACATCTAGTGGGTACATAATACCATCTACTAGTGGGTACATAATACAATCTAATTAGATGCAAATGCATTGTGTACTAAGTGTGGGTGCATTGTCCCCAGTGAAACGAAGTTTGGAATGGGGATTCTTAAACATCTGTGAAATGTTAAGCAATTTCATTGTTTGATGCCCGGCGTTTAATTCGTTTAATTGACCTCCCAGGTAGTACTCGCTGCGTATTTAAGTTATTTTTAGGTTGAATCGCATCGCGTCATCACCGCGTTTTGCTACTTTCGCCGTGCGCCTGCCTACGTGCTTCTCGTTGCGTAGGTCGTATGGCTTTCAACGGGTGTTTCGATTGTTGTCACCTGGGTGGTGGCAGTCCTTTCTTTTGTATTTAAAGGCTTAAGAAGCCCGTAAATGCAACAAAATTTGGGTTTAAAGAATGGACCTTAAATAGAGAAAGATGGTTTAAGATGAGAATAAAGGTATGATTTTGGGAACCGGTACTCTCTTTACCACGAATTTAACCCAACCCGGTGACCCATTATTTTTGCGTGGAAGACGAGGCCGGAGGCCCGAGTTCTTCCACTTTAAGGTGGAATTACACCCCTTTAGAGGTCTAAAAATAAAATCTACAAATTGAAATTAAATGAGAAATTAACCTTTCTATTGCTTTTTGTTTGACTAACAATCGGAGCTTCCGTTCAAAGTTATGATCGAAAAGGTAACTTCGCAACTGAAATCACTTATCAGATTTTCTTATGTATTTTTATTGTTTTCTCAAGCTGCGATATTTAATTTTGTTTCCACTTTCAAAATTCATATCTCAAAATAATAACTTGGATCTCTATTTCCACAATTATTTGTGAATATAAGCACTTTTATCTAATTGATAATAAAAGTAAAATAGCATTTCATAAATATATTAAAACTAAAAACAGTGTTTTCTATACTAAATTGCCCGATATCCTCGAAAATTTGATTTTTTTAGGACAATATCCTCGTACAAGGAATTTTTCTCAAAAACGTGTTATCTTAAGAGAGATGGGATACAAACAAATTAAAACATACTTATTTGGACTATGCATTGAACTAGAAATAAGGCCACTTGCCCCAGGAGAACTTGATTTAAGGGGTATTTTTTTCTTTTTTATAATGTTATATTATTGTTTTCCTTTCTTACCAATGAACCCCCCCCTTAACCAAGTTCCCATAGGCTAATGGGCATTATTCTAGTTCCAATGCATAGTGCCATGAGTATGTTTTTAAATTTGCTTTTTAGCCCAGCTCTCTTAAGATTTAATCGTTTTTAGAATCCTTGTTACGGGGATGACATGTCCTTACAGCACTTTCGAGATATCGTGCAATTTCACTAAAGAAACACTGTTTTTTTAAGTTTTTAGTATATTTTAGAAATGCTTTTTATGGCTATATTGGTTAAAAATAAGTTGGCTTCAATTTTCACAAATAATTGTGGAAACTAGAGCTCAAAAGCTTTTACTTTTTGAGATGATTTTTTTTAAACTGTAAAAAATTAAAATATCGCAGCTTGAGAAACAATACAATACAATAAGAAATATGATTAGAGATTTCAGTTTGCGAAGTTACATTTTCGATCATAACTTTTGAACGGAAGCTCCAATTGTCCGTCAACAAAAGGCAACAGAAAGGGAATTTCTTCCTCAGTTTTCAATAATGTAGTTTTTATTTTCCAGCCCTCTGAAGGGGTATTCCACCTTAAAATAAGGTATCCCTTTGGGTTTCAATTCTTCGTAAAGAAGAGTACCGGTTCCCAAAATCATACCTTTATTCTCTCACTATACAATGGGGCTCCCTTTGGTGGTCCTTCTAAGTCCATGCCATAGGTCCGTATGTCAAAAAAATTTAACATTGGGATTCTGTGATAAAAATGTTACCCTATCTGAACCAAAGCCAATTTGGGTGTGGTGTTCTGGAGTAATTTCAGTTTTCCCTTCTTAGTGATCGCGCATTTGGTCCCGGTGGACATATTTTACACATATGGAAATATGAGTTTCACCCTTGTTTATACATATTTTTGGACTCCTTAGGTCCGTTACAGGATTGGAAACCTGCATCATTAGATTCCAGGCATTGGTTCTTTGCTCACCATTTTACCCCATAACCTTATTTGTCCGTTCCGTGAGTGTATTAAGATTGTAGAAGTATAGATAACCGGGTAATGTGGGTGCAATTTTTTTCCTCCACCTCTTTACTTCCCCTATGAAACAGGATGCTCTCCTGTATCATAATATATTCAAAATATCACGATATTTCTCATTATTTGTGCTCAGTAAGACTCTTGACTTTGCCTTCATTAAAAAAAGAATACATCAAATCCTAGATGAATTGCCTTGATACATTATGTATTACAGGTTTAGATTGTCAGGAAAGCACTACTTTGCCAATTTTGATCCTAAGTTAGCCTTGTTGTCTGATTAACACCCTCCAGGTTAATCATTACACCGACTTCAACCTGTAGCTAACAGGATTGTTTATTTACGTGATAAGCTAAAGCAAATCAACCAGCAAAAGTACTCTTATTTGTCCACAGGATATTTTGCTTTGTTTCAGTCTACATGTTGTCGTCTCTCCGTTTACTGCCCTTCCCTTTTTATGTCGAGCTCATGTTCTGCTTGCATAGAAGCTGTCGCCTATCAGCTTATCAGTCACTGTCCAATATCGGTGGTTTTCGGTTTGTCGCTGAAACTTAAAAGGTTGAAATTGTGATCCTAAAGAATAGCTTGTAAGTTTCTAGTGAACGAACTTTTAGACAACGGTACACTTTATGATACAAAGGTTCCTTTGCCGTTAGCTTTTGGCTTAATATTGCAATAAAGTTTGATTAACATGTGTCATGCAACGGGTAGGGTGGAATGTCACCAGACCCGAAGTTAGGGTGTAACATAGGACTGTCTGTACTTATCTTACCAAAAGTGTGGCGTGCACTGTTGTGCAATGGATGATAAACAGCACATCATGGCATGTGGCAGTGAACTGAGACTTTTTTTTAAGGCAAATTTAGCGATAGAACTTTACAGCAATAACAGCACATTGTTTTTAAGAACGCGCCCCCAATTTTCAAAATTGAAGATTTTTGCAACAGTGTTTTGGTAATTGTCTAGCAAACTAAGACCCCCAACAAAGTGACGCAACATGTCTAAATACCCCCATAATTACAAACCATGGTCTATGCACGAAAACATAAATCATTCAATAGTCTGTTTTTTTTCTGCAAATTTTGACACCTTTCTTGCTCCATTGTGATCAATATAGCCAACACCATGTCCATTTTACGAAAATGTGTCACATTTTCAAAGTTGCACCCTAACATTATTACAATACACAACCATGCATTATTGTGCCACACACTTCACGGGAAGAATGCGATCTTTCACTGAATGCCATCAATAGAGCTAATGATGGGCTATAGCTTTTAACTGCACTTTTAAAAAGGGAGAACCTTTTCGTATAATGGGTATTGTGCTGGCAATATTGACGCAATTGGGCAAGAAGGGTATCAAAATTTAGGGAAGAAAACTAACCTTTGAATGATTTTATATTTTTCGTGCAAAGACAATGGTTTGTAACCTATAGGGGCATTTAGACAAGCTGCGTTACTTTTTTGGGGGTCTTTATTAACTATAACCTGCGAGTGGTAAGCCCTCAAAAATGCATATTTGTCATTAAAGGGGGGGCCCGGTTAAGGATCTGAAGTTTTCTTCTTATAATTTTGCCTTCACACAATTCCCCATCTGTAAAGTTTCGCTCCGATATTTTCCATCCGTTTTGCTGTGAGAGCCAAAAACGCGATTTTGTAAGCCCATAGAGTACTGTGTAAAATTAATATTAGTCGACCAAAATGGGGCACATTTTTGCTCATAACTTCCAACAACCAAATATCTTTTTAGACCTAAATTTCACAGGGTAAATGAGAACAATATATCTTTCTTCTGATACCAAAATGTTTGACAACTTCCGGTAAATCTGGGCTTCTGGGGACGAGGCTATTAACGATCGGGCCATGGACATTTAGAAGCGATTTTGTAATTGTCCCCCGCCCACTTTAGTTGGCAAAGGGGACTATAGAAATTGCCTTCGTCCGTGTGTGGCGTGTGTCCCACACATATCTCTCTGGATCTAACAAGTGTGGGTGTCCATCATCACAACATCGATTCATCTCCGATAGGGCTCTGGCTGGGGGGACGCAAGTGGGTCTGTACATAGGTCAAAGGTCAAATATGGTCCAAAATAGGGTTCACAATTTGGTCCAAAATAGGGTTATATTGTTATAAGCCCTTGTAAAACCGCACACATCTTTGAATCTAAGCAAGTATGGGTGTCCATCTTCGCACCATAGTGTCACCCAAGTATCTGTGGATATATCGTGGGTAGGGTATGTTGGCATGTGTCAAAAATTTGTAAGGTCATTTCAGGTCATATCGGGGTCATTCAAGGTCAATGGAAATTACATTGCTATAACCCTTGTCAATTGTGGTAGGAATGATTAACCACTGGTGGGTTGGTAACATTCGGTGGCCAAAAATTTTTGATGCATGTCATGTGGGTCTCAAGGTTTGTATGGTCTTGAAAAACTGATGGGTGTAGAAAGCATTCATTGCTAAACATGTTACCCTAAACATAACTGCCCACTGTTTTTACAACTCAGTGCACCCAATTTTCATGGCACTTGCATGTAATGTCCTTGGGTAGTTTAGGTCATTGGTCATCTAGAGGTCATTGGCCCCAAAATGGTCCAGAATGATCAAATTGCTTGGTGTATCCACAGATGGTTATAAATTTTCATGACACTTGAAATCAATGGTCCTTGGATAGTGGTCCGACGTGGTTTGGTGACCTTTGTGACCTTTGTCTGCATTTACAAACTGCGACGGTGGACGAGACGTGTTCTGTGAACTTGCTGTATTTTGTTTTTAATTACCTGCTAATTTATACTAAAATATGGTTTCGAAGTAATTTGACTTACATTTTGTTTGATTTGAGCCATTTGTGTGGAACCGTCGAGGTTAGTATATTTAACAAAACCCCCTGCTGCAAAACAGTGGTTAATTCCATTAAAGGTCATTTAGATTTCAATATTCATGACCACGTCGCCTTTAGTCAAATCGTTGTGTGTAACAATCAAGCTCATCAATTTTGTTTATGATTCCTGGGACCTTATTCCCCGGATGCCAACTCCCACACAAGTTGGTTTCTGCATGGGATGGGACGCTTCAGTTGGGTGGACTTTTTTTCTTGGATTTAAAAAAAAAAATAGGAAGCTGAAGGAAACATTAACTGATGCCTTTTGAGGCATTTTCATTAATGTGTGCAGAGCTTGGAATGCACCATCTTAAAGGTTGGTCACCCGATCGACAACCCCCATCCCCTGCTTTACTCCAATTGTAGATTTTGGTCACTCACAAGAATTTTCTAATTTTCCCAGTGAAATTTTAGGCCCAGGAAGTGATTCCTTTTGATGTTAATAACCAAAATGTCTCCAAATTTAGTATACCGCATTTATTATCAATCAATCAAATCAAATCATTTAATTTCAGCATTACCAAAGATTCCAAGAAATAAATGTGATTTATGTACAAAGTAGAACAGATCTATGTGAAATAAATTAATTGAACATTGGAGAAGAAACTATCGATGCTAGACCTCCACTTGTACAACTCCGGAGCTTATAGGAGGTGTATTGCCCTTACTTAAGGTAACTTACTTACACTTTCCACATACTGATGAACATGGAAGCGGTCACGGAAAATTAAGAGAAAAAATTTATGCTGGAAATACAAACGAGACAAAAATATGAGACTAAAATTTAAAGAAGCGATTAAGGGAGTACCATATGACCGAAGTGGCAAAAGAATTTTTTTAAAGACAAAACTACAAACGCATATCACATAACCACTAACACTTATAAAGACACATACATACATACATAATCCACATTAAAAACAACATATACATACATGGACACCACACAAACATATATACCCCTACAACATATAATAATGCCGTACCTTGGACGACACATAAGTACCTGCATGTGTGTGCATCACATTTATGTTCGTATGCCCAGGCATGTAAGAGTCAAACAAAAGTTGTGAAAAGAAAAGTGCAGGAGAGTGGTCCAACGTTTTTACTCAGGGGTAAAAGTCTTCGTAGACAGTAGAAGGAGGGCGTAATGAGAGTAGATGAGAAAAAACAGATAGATGGGAGTGAAGAGAAAGAGAGGGAGAGAGAGGAGGAAATGAGACAAGTGAAAGTGGATTTTTGCAGATCAATGGAGGATGGGTAGATGAACGTAAGTCAGGGTATATAGTATGTATCCATGTACAAGCCTTGAGCCAATGGGCAATTTAGTACTATTGTTGCTTCTACTTCCAAATGGCTGGACCGTTTAAAAAAGGCTGATTAGATATTTCTTGAATGAGGGCGACTCAATTTTCAAACAAATCATGTTTGTTTTTGGCATATACTTACTGCTTGTCCATATACAAACATGTGTGTTAAATAACAAAGCTCAATCGAAGTCCTGCATATAGAAAATCACAACTTTGTTATAAATTTTTTTGTTATACACGGTATCCTCTGGCACCGTTATACCGGTGCCTACATGCTTTACTGCATGAAAACAAGAATTTGTTTAATCTCTAATCTCTATTTTTGAATTAAAGGTGCACCGAGAGATTTCACATATCAGGTGTCCCTAAAAAATATAAAGTCCATGATTTTTTGCCCTTATGTAAGCTTTCCATAAAAATATCCCATCCTGAAGGATTAAGCTGAGACTGTTCTTTGGTATGGTACAAACCTGTGAATTTCTGAATTTCTATAGGAGCAATACGAATTCAGCCTATATTTTATATTGACTATAAGCAAATCAAAATCACTTTTTTTCACTCTTTTAAGACATTTCTGTAGCATAATACAAGGTAAGAGATCTTTTGAGTGTCTAATCTATATGAAATTACTATTGAGACACAATATTTGGGTGCCTCAAAATCTCTTGTTGCACCTTTAAGCATTTTGTCTTTAGTTCTTGATGACCATTTTTAATTACTACACAAAAAATAATTTCAAATCTCTGAATCGGCCTTTAACTCCAAATTTGTAACCAGATGTTTTTGTTATGTATATGCTTTCATTTGAGGGAGAAAACTGTGAAAAATTGGACCATGATTTTTTTGGCCTTCAAAGTAGGACTAAAGAGCAGGGGGAAAAGGACAGACTTATTTGTATTTTAAATAAATTCCTATTAGTATTATGTAATTTATCACAAGCTAAATTTAGCATTTATTTTACCAAGTTCCACAATGTCAAGGATATAGACTTGTGATAAGCCAAACTTTGTTGCATATTCTGGTGAAATTGGGAGCAGGAAATGACCCAAAAGGTTTTGTATGTATCATCCATATAGTTGTGTAATTCATTGTCTTGACTTCCAACAATTGCCTGATTGTGTTTCTCATTTGTCGTTACTTTTTTTCCAGGAAAGAGGAAGAGGAAGAAGAAATCCAGGCTGTGAAAGAGGAAGAGGACGTTTCTATGGTTTCCTCATCTTCCTTACCTGAACCCTCAAGCAGTATGACGTCCACCGAGAGACGGAGGAGAGACTGCTAAATTAAGATAACTAGGAGGTCGGATTGGTTTTTGTGACTTTTGGTACATAATTTGTCTTCGGCAAACTGGCCATTAAGAACATACACTTACCAGAAGTGACATTGGACCTCTGTTTTGGAAACCATTTTTCCCATAGTTGTTAGTGTTTATCAATGATTTAAATCACACCTGAGTGAGTTTTACCGGTTATAAGGAGATGATTTAGTAGTTTCGATTGTGTCATGCATATAAATTCAAGTAGGTTTCCTATAGGGCTCATTAGGACAGCAAGCAAGTTAAAACTTCAATTTGAGTAGGGTTGGCTTTCCAAATTCGACAGCAAACAATTCAATTTACTTTTTAGGTATGTCTTTGCAACTGCTTTTGGCTAACAACCTGAAATGTTTTTGGAGGGGTAACTACTAAGTGCAACTTAGGGAAATTCTCAAAATGTGTGTTATTTCTCGAAAGAGTAAATGTTGTTGGAGGTTAGAGGCATGTGTGGTCCAGTGATTATAATAGATAATAAGGTTGTGGGTTTGAGTCTGCTGTAATTATCTTTAGTATATTTATCTTACATGCTACTACGTCCCTATAAGTCCTATATTTCCTATATTTTTGACCCCTCCTATAAATCCCTATCAGTTCCAAACTCCCTATATTCCCATATTTTTTTTCCAAGAAATAACGATTGATGCTTTTGACTTTTTTCAAAGAATTATCAAACTATTACAGTCAGAGTCCAAATTTATTACAAGGTCTCTAAAAACAAGCACTACAAATTGGATATCTCCATTTCAACAGCCTACTTTTAGGACTTTTCTTGATTTTTAATGACTTTTTTTTGAGGCCTCATTTTTTGTTGAGAGTAACATCAGAAAATTTCTGCGGCAGAAATCCCGACTTTCCTTTAAAATATTACAATCACAGAGTATTCAGTTAGTAAATGGTGGACGACACAACAACAAACTGAAGCAAATGTGACTGTTCTCCGTAGGAGGGGCTACTCATATTGGTTTGGTTGGAGTGTGGTGGCTTGAGGACTTGAAACCCTTAACCATTTATAAGGGTCATTTGGGTAAATAGATAGAGTACCTACTCATTTCTGAGGATTTTGCCACAATTGTATCTTTTTTTCAAAAATTTAGGGGCCAGGTACAAGCCCCAGATCTTAGCTTTTTAACCATGTTTTGAGGGAATTTTTGAATGAAAACTCTTGCACCAAATGCCATATTATCTAACACAACATTTAGTATGAGATTCAGATCAGTGCACTGTATTTGTGGTTTTCCACTCTTCCGCTCCTTGTGATATACATGTAATTAAATATCTTCACCTCCTCTGCTTGCAAACAAGTTCACCCCTGCGTCTCATATACCATTGACTGATTAAGCTTAGTTGGTAAGACTGATTAACTTAGTTTTGTAAAAAAATCCGTGGGGCTCAAGATTCGCCATGTGTTACACAGAAGATCTCTAAAGAACCCTATTTAACATTTGACCTAATTTGTTGTAAAACTATAAAATGTAATTTCTGGTGCAAATACGGTGCTATGCAGCTATGACCATCAAAAATTGTTCCCAATTAACCTCTATGAGCCCTCTCTATGTGCAAGCTTTTTAAAACCACATTTTGTAAAACATCTGTAAAATGCATTTCCCCTTAAATTACCAACAAAAGAACCACTACTAAGACTTGGGATGTTACACAGAGAACCTTTATGACCCATGTGACCCTTTTGGCCCATTTGGATAAAACTTTCAACTGCCCTTCCTTGGTAATGATACATTGGTGTACATGGACTCAAACACTGAAATTGACATTTGTTTTATAATCTTAAGTGTTGATAAGAGAAATAGAAAGGCTATTACCACTTTCTATAATAAGACTATTTTGTTTGCCAGATGATAAGCAGGGACGTACGTGCACAATTTTAACAATATCAAAAAAACAATATAAATACAAAAAAACTATAAATTAAAAAAACTTAATGGTCAACTTTTTCCACAAAAAAACCAAAACCTATACACCTAGTACTCTTGATGTATGGATTTTGTATCCCAGGTCACAATAAGGTCAAACTTATGACTGACATATAGAGTCATACTTGAAATATAGACTTCCCAGGAAACCGGGATTCCTGCAAGTCGGGATGGTTTCATATTCAAAAGCATTTCCTCACTTTCCCCCATTTATTCAATTACCCACCACATGGGAGTTCAGATAGTCCAATACGCCAAGATAGCTAAAATGTTGTGCACTATCTTTCTAATGAATTAAATTGCTGCGGATATACAATGGAAGGCACCCACTCCAGTAAAAATACAATACAAATTCCTGATTTTCCCTATAATTTTCTTGTTGTTATACTCCCTAATATTTTCCCTATAGTCTTGTTTTTAGGCCTATATTTAGCCTAGTTTTTTGCAAGGGTCCACTTGTAGTCCTGCTTTATCATTTCTGATACATATCAATTTTGAGGTTAATGATTAAACTATTTTAGAATTACAACACAAGTTTGTCATTACTGACATATTTTTTCCATAAGACATTAAGGGAAAAGCATTTAAGGCAAAATACCCGTCTTAATACATATCAATGCTGAACACCAAACATTTCACTTAGATATAAAAATAAAAATTCTTGATATGTGTTGCTTACAAACAATTTTTGTGGATACTTACCTCATTTAATTTGAAATCTTGAGCCCACCCTCTGGTAGTCCCCATTAAAGTGCTTGTTCCGATTTATATCACTGTGTTCTCTACTTGAATATGAAGCGCATATGCCCCTCATCAAGTACGTGGGAAAACAAACTTGCAGTTTTTATGTATATAGAAGTCATCATAATTTGCAAATAATTCAATATTGTGCTAATATTGATTGTTAACCTAAAACACTTTCTGTTTATCTCTTGGGAATGAATGGATTTGAGGACTCAAATTTCAGACGACAATGAGAAAAATAACGGCCTTTCATCTGATTCAAATCAATACACTTCCGGGTAATCGGGGGGTCCCAAATACGATCGGAACACGCACCTTTAATGGTGTTATCAAATCTGGCACTCATGAAATTTGTTGTTTCTTACAGTTACTTAGTTTTGCATAAAATAATATGGCAATTGTTTTAGAGAAAATGACACATAACTTAAGGATACCAGTTTTGCCAAAAATACCTTCAGAAAAAACGTGCGGTCCCAATTTAGGATGTGCTATCTCAAAGGAGAGTATTTCTGGCATGCAAGACTTTGTTAAATGAAGCAGTTGCCCAAAAATACTTTCTCTCAAAATTCGAAATTTGAGTTACGTAGTTCTGCCAAAGGGGCCGACGTAGTATCTCATAACCACATAATTGGACACCGATTTGGGACCACTGTCCCTATGGTTTAAAAAAAAATCTTCTTAGCCGACTACTTTAGTGCTTAAGGTTGTTCCATGGGACCCCACTAAATAACCCATTAACGTTAGGCCGATTTTATTTTTTTTATCTTGGTATTTTGGGTATGAAAAGAGTGGCATCTAAATTCAAAAATACTAAAAAATATGCAAAAAAATCATCCATGGAATCAGCTAAGAGAGCTTCATAGGACAGGAAGCCCCCACAGGCGGTGGTCGGCCAAGCTTCATACATAGCGCAAAACTGCCGACCGAATCATTGGACGAGCCTGAACTGTGAAGTCACTGTGCGCGTTATAAATAGATCAGTGAATGGCGAGTGGGAATGCCCGTACGGAGTCGCGACCTATCTAAATTGCCTTGCTTTATTCGGTGGTGCATAATTGTGCTGCGAAAACTATCATCAAAGCGTTTTTAAAGACCCGACATGAGAGGATTGCTACATGCAGTCAACGAATCATTCACGGTGGTGCAATAGGCTCACGGTACCGGCCTGGGTACTTGGTCCGCAGCTATAAATAGCAGTGACCCTGCGATTGAACAAGAGGTCACCAGCCTCGTTCAATATGGATCCCGTTTGTAACCGTTATTCATATCAAAAACAAAATACTTACACTGGAGTTGATTCTTCAACTCCAACGATTTTGAGTGGAAAAATATTTGATATTAAACCATATTTTCGACTTTAGAATATTGGTCAAGTTTTCGTGATTACGTGCGAAACCTATGGAAACGGCAAAAACGATGCTATCTTGGCCGGCCCCCCCTGCACCCTTGGTCCACTAAGTAATTAAATAAAATAATTCAGTTCTTTGACCAAAACCAAAAATTGTGTTGGGGTTTTAGATGGGATGCATGTGTGTGATCTTGGCTTAAAAATGCGAATTTGTTTAAGTAAAGGGCACTCATCTGTCCAGTGTTTCTCTGATTACCATGGTCTCTTGTTGCCATATTTTCTTGTAAATTGAGGCAACTAACAGGCTTAATTCTGTTTTATTTTACAGTTAAGTGATGAAATTCCAGATGACTCAGCGGGCAGGAGAAGTCGTAAGCATGGCATTACTAACATAACAAGTAGCCCAGTACAGAGCAAACTGCTTCAGAAGGTAAAGTCAAAGAAGTTTCCTTGTTAACAGATGAGTATATGTAAATTGTCATTGGCAGTTTGTTGGGGTATAACTTTCCAATAATTAAGGTAGTTTGGATGTTAGACGGAATGAAGCAAACAGAATTGGAAATGTGATGCGAATAAGAGTAGAGTTTGTGATATATTTCTTGGATCGTTTTTCAATATCATTTTTGGTGTCCTTTGCTGATTTGTTCAATAGCGTTTGGTGAGGACTGGAATTATCATATGCTTTATGGGGGGGGGTCAAAATATATGCTGCTTAGTATGCAAATGAGCTCATTAAATATGCATAATTATCGTATCTCTGAACTGTAACGTCAGATAGCCCAATTCCTTCGCTACATCAACTAGATGGGGAGGGAGTGGGGTGTTGCGGGGTGGTGCGAGGTTTGGGATGGGGATGGGGTGTTGCGGTGTGTTTGGGGAGGGGGGGGGTGGGGTGTTCAGGGTGTTGCTGGAGGGGGTGGGGTGGGTTTAGTTGCATTTATTTGCATGTTAGTGGATCGCAACATTCGGCGGGGACATACGCATCGCGTAAATACGAGTCGCCTTGTTTCCTGCCTGGGAGGTATAATAATGTCTTTTGCCACAACTTGCAGCACCTCCTCTGAAAAAATGTATAGCCATATAAAATGGCAAATATGGGCATGTTCCACCTTACACTGAACATGGTATAAAAACCCAGCTTAAGGATGCACCATGTAATTCTTGCTTAATTTTGTCCCTGCATTCTTACATGTTGTGTCTGAGTGGAAGCACTTACTAAAACCTGCTTTCTCGAAACTCTCTTTTCTTTTTTTTACACCTTTCCAAGTCCAGTAGTCGTTCCATCAATTAATCTGTACCTACACATCTAATGTTGACAAAGACTGTTGTTTCGAGCAAACAAAGTCACAATGATCATCAGTCATGCCTTAACATGTCACGCAAGAATGAAAGGGAATGTACAATAAGTAGTGCAGAAAAAGCAGCAGAAGGTTGAAGGGGGGATTTGTTTGAGTGCCTAGGAGAGTCAAATTGTTTTTCTCTCTATAACTTTGTCGTTTGAAGAATTAATAAGCCACAACAAGGTCATTCGACATAACACGATTACACCTCACCAGAAAACAAAAGAACAATAATTATAAACAACAGTGGCGTACCGGACCGGGGGGATCAGGGGCCGACGGGCTCGAAAAAGCGGGACGTTATGGACCAAAATATGCATTTTAATCCCTCGTCTTCGGGAATTGGTGAACAATTTCACATTAAATTCGTCCAAAAGTAAATTGGAGGAAAGTTTTGAGCGCGTTGTTAGTTCAGGTTTAATTGGAGGAAATCACGGGAGCTTACAAATATTTTCCCCCTCTGGCGGGCAACATTTGGTACGCCAATGAGTAACAACAAATAAATAATATTAATAAAAGGGTTTTTAAAAGGGTTGGGAATTTTTTACAAGAATACCTAGACAAACTATACCTTTTTTTGTGGGCCGCAGCTATAGAGGCAGGACCACTTAGCAATCCGGTTGTGCTTGTGTGTATGTATGTGTGTTTGTATGGATGTGTGTGTCAAAAAGTGTTAAGTTTTGTTCATGGGGCGGCCCACAGCTATATTCTTTGATATAGCCAGCGCGGAAAGCCGAGAGAAACCGCGAAATTCTAGTTAATCTTTATAATGGACAAATCATTGTGGCACATTTAAACACCAATTGACTGATTTCAAATTTACCCTGTACTAATTTTAACCCCCTTATTTTACAAAGTTCTCAATATTTCCAGAGGATTGGACCCAAAAAATCTGATTCAGAACCATTCAAAACCCGAGGGGGCCACTTGTATTCAAGGTGGATATCAGGCTCGTGTACAAAAACGCGGTACTAGGGTCATTTTTTGAGACCAGGCGATGTACGGGCGTCAGTGTTTAGGGTATCAAAAATCATCAAAAATTCCAAAAATTAGGGTATTGCTTTTCACGTCGAAAAATATGTGTTTAGGGCGTGATATTGTGAATAATGTAAAAAAAATCAATTAAAAAATGCTGGAAAATAGTGTGTGTTTTGTTCCCGATTTTCTCCTGATTTCACATAGGACATTGTCTTTTGAAATTTCAGAGGGCATTAAAAAAGCTCATTAGGCACTTGAGGCAGCTGCAGAGAGCTTTTAAAAGCTCCCAAATTCTGTCGTAGATGTTATCATTCAAAGGTATCAATTTTCAAGAATTATTCACCCAGGCCAGGCCGTGAACCTCGAACATGAGCAGATATTTTTTTTTTTTTTTCATGTTAAATCTAGTCTAGACTAGGGAGAGTAAACTGGCAGCACGAACAGTCAAATATCAGGAACAAATGAAGAACCTAAGTCGGCAAAAGTCGTCATAGTCAGAATTATCTTAAACTAATTGGGAGTAATTAATTATGGCGATTCACGATGCTTGATAACGTATCCATCAAAGTGTGTATTGAGTATGTCTTACTTGTATCGGCGGAAGCCTTTCCCGGCACCTTTCATTTCTTTGAACATGTTAGTGCATAGTTAAAAATCCAATTTGACCACGAAGGTGGTACCGTCTATCGGTTCTTTCTTCATGTCGAACATATTATTATCTAAATTCTACCTTCCATTAATGTTTGTAAGAACCCCTCAACTCTTTCGCCCGAGGGGCCAATCGTAGCTATCAAAACTCGGCTCAATCAAACAACCAGTGCGATTTAAACAGTGCGAGAGGCTTCAAATTTACGACGTTTAACTCAGGCATTATTTACACATAGTCCGTGTTATTTTTTCGTACCACCTTCCATGCGTATTTTCTTTTTTTTTTGTTTTTTTTCCCAAGTGGAGTTCCGATACATATGTGGAGTTAATACCCGCTGATTTTGAACTCCTCGGCACGAGTTACCAGCCGTTCACACTATCTGAAATTGCGTGTAACTGGTAAAGCATAGTGTCCCGTGAGCATTTATAATTAAAAATATTGCCGAGGAAGTATTTTGCTGGGTTGCCGGCTCAAATACGAAAGGTAGAAGAAACCGCCACAGCGGATTTTAACAAGAAGGCGCGATAAATCGCTCGGACTCAAAGCATTTTAGATGCGCGGGACTGCGCGCGAGTCTGCGCGCGCGCGCCTCAAAAGACAATGTCTGCACATGGTAGATTCCACGAGTGATTTTAACCATTTTCAGCCTTATTTTAGCTCTGTATGTCGTCGTTCTCATATCCTCCAACACATTTAAAGCCTTTAATCGGGTTTCATCTTTTTGTGACTGATCTTACAAAAGTATAATGTACATAGAAAAAAATTAGGGTCTCTAATTTATGTCAATCCCAAACAAGTATATGAATATGCAGTGAAGGTTTTATTCAATGAAATGCCTGAATTGCAGAAAAATACTGCCATAAGGACAACTTAAAAGACTTGAAATTTTAAATGTACTGGCTTTGAATTTTAAACTTATTAGGCACAAAGAAATGCCCACAAATTGATATATAAAATACGAATAACTTCAATGAAATCATGTGATAAATATGTTCCTTTATCAGGGCCATATAGCCCGATGTTTAGTGTATGGTAAAGGGCACATTTTATGAAAGGGCGTGTTTAGGGTAGCAAAATATGTCAAAATACTTGTTAGGGTGTATTTTTAAACGGTCACGCAAATTACTTGTTATGATATAGTTAAAATCGAACCAAAAAACTTGTTAAGGGTAGCAAAATCAAACCCAAAGTACTTGTTAAGGTAGCAAAATTCAACCAAACTAGTGTGCTTAGGGTGGTTTTCTTGCCAAGTGGAATACACCTGTAGGGTACGTTTTGGGAGGGCATACACGAGCATGATAGCCCACCTTGAAATACAAGTTCCCCCCCCACGGTTGTTGATGTATGTTTGTTGGTTGCTGATGTCTGTTATGGTGAAAAAGGGTTGGTAACATTGCCTGTAAATCTCATACTTGATGGATTTTTTTAACCAAACTAGGGGTCACATGTGCAACCTGGCATCCCCCACTTGTTCATGAGGTCAAAGTCAAATTCAAAGGTCATGATGAGGTCTTTGGAAACGTTTTTTTTTAAAAAAGGGTGAAAATGTAAAAAGTTGACCTCATTTGAAAGAGTGAAGTTCCCCAAAAAAATTTTGGGAAACAAACTTGAATCATAGGTGCAAAAATGCGATCCCTATTGTTGATGAGGTCAAAGGTCACATTACAAGGTAAAGGTCCGGTTAGACATCATTCAATAAGTGCGCAGCAGGGCGGTATGCGGACGTTATTTTTTTAAAGATCTGTTTGAAATTTCAGAATATTATCAAAAATGATTTATTTTATAATTGAAATGTTCTGGATTAATTTCATGAATAACACTGCTTAAATTCTGATGTGGAGCAAATTTGGAAAAATTCCCCCCACCCCCCAAAAAAAAAGTTCTTAAAAAATGTGTATTGCTCATTGACATTGTTTTGCCAAGAATCCAATGAGATTCATGCAGAGTTCACCCCTGGACAATCATAGATGTAGCACACCACCAATTTGATTAAATTCCACTCTATCACTATTTCTAGATATGGCTGGTATTCTAAGGGAGTCTAACTCTAGACTGGGTTTTAAACCAGGGTAAGTCCAACATGAGTGGCCTTTTTTCCTTTCAAAAATACTGTGAAAGTTAAATTTAAGGTGAGAAAATTCCTCAATGGATGGCCATCCAGCCCCATGAGGATTTCTCACCAGGTGTTACAGCAACATTGTAGACTATGGCAGACAGGAAAAAAAGTATCAATCTGTAGGACTAACCATGGATGCAACCCGAGACTGAGTTGGACCCCTTCAGAATACAAGACTATAGTCCTAAATACGGTCCAGATCAACAAACGCACAGTGTTCACATCGGGAGTGATGCGTATTTGAAAAGAGGAGCGCAGTGGGTGGTGGAGGCTGCATGTATTCACAAAAAAGATTTGCCCGCATTGGTGAGTTTTTGTTTTCAAGAATCGATCTTGCAAACATTTTCTGTACGTTCAGGAAGTGGCGTGCAACTTCCTCCCCCAGTCCTCCAGATTGTCAGGCTTAATAGGATACAAAGAGAAATGGCGCAGTAAAAACATGGAATGAGTGGTTTGTACTCCGCAAGGTGCTTCCTTGGATGATTTTGGGTGGTGTTTGCGGGGGGAGAAAACCTAATCATCCTTGTCAGTGATGGGGTACAGTGTGGATTGTGAATTGATGAAAGAATGCAGCACCAGGGCTAGAAAAATTAGTTTGGGTCAGGGTGTATGTCAAGAAAGGGAAAGTCAGGGAAGTTAGTATCTTGGATGGGAGACTTGCGAAAATATACAACAGTTCCATAATTTTCAACATTAATAATAAAACAAGAATGGAGATTGTATGAACTACGACATATTCACGTAAACATGCTCAAGGTGCTTTGCGGCAGCCATGAAAAGGCCTCAGCACAAGGACCTCGATTTTAGAAGTCGATTTAAGACATGTGGCATGATTCATCCTGGCCCAAGAGAAGATCTCAGTAGCTTCCCACAATGCAGGCTTCCAATTTGAGTTTTTTTTGTCCACGGAAAAGTCATGTGAATAGTTAGAGATGAAACATTCTTAAATGCAAGTTGTGATCAGTACTGTCATTTAGCCATGTTTCATCTCTAACGATGAGAACAGTAATGTAAATAAATAACTAAATTGGAAGAAATGAATTGGGGCGGAGGAGGAAAAGAATGTACTGATATTTCTAATTGGGCTCCCATCAAGTTCATGTTGGGCATAACCCCTCTCAAGCCAGTTGTTGTAATGCCTTTGGTCATATTGTAACAAAATGAGATGAAAGAGAGGGAGGTGATGAGAACAAGCCAAGGATGTGACTGGCCTGAAATAAACTCCTGCAATGGGCCAGGTTGTGACAATATAGATCGGGTGTATTAAAAGTGTAAAATACCATTCAGATTACACCAGAAATCTTTAAAGCAATATAGCACATTTTTTGGAAGAGCGCGTGCCCTCAATTTTCAAAAATTTGGAGATGAGTCCATCAACGGACCGTTTCTAGGTATTCTGACATTGGGACATGGTGATATTGTTACTTTGAATCTTTGTATAGTATTATTTGTTATGTTTTTTAAACTATATCTGTGATAGATTGATAGCTCCGAAAATGTCATGTGTCACCAAACGAAGGAATTTTGTAATATTAGAATAAATTAAAAGGGTCCCGAAATAGATTCAAGGCCTGCTGGAAACGGCTTCCAATGTGAAACATAGACGGGAAATAGTGCTATGTACATCTACCCTCAGCCATAGTTGTTTTATTGGTTTCAGGCAAGTCAGTTAAAGGTTATTTTGTGAGGTGGCATATTTAATCATGGACGGACTAAATAGCATTTCCAGCTCCACCGTTAAGTCCAATCTGGGATCCCAATTTTATTACAAAATCGCTTATTTTATGATAAATACGCATTTTTTAGCAGTCTCGTTTGCAGGTAGAGTTCGTTGGTGACAATTACCCAACTTAACTCTGCAATAAATATCAAAGGACACGCGGATAAGGAGAGAAGGAGGCCCTCTATAATCATGATAGTTACAGCCAAATAAATTTTGGTTGGGGTTTGACACTACTTATCATGTACGCAAGGTGTTTTTTATCCCAAAACACTGTATCAAGAAAAAAAATGAGAAAAGTCTGAGAAACTTCAGGGGCATGCTCTCTGGAAAAAGCAAAGCTTAGAGCATGCCTCATTTCAAATACCATTGATTACTTAGATGAAGAAACAGGAAGATTTTCTAGCTGCCCTTTGTCATGAGCTTGTAAAGATGGCCTATAGCATATAGACCTTTTGTGGACTTTTGTCCTTCTAAGCTACAAGAGGCCTACAACCTTGGGCAGCCCTTTATAACAATACCCAAACTATTAGCTTAATGCGCTAAGATTTGGATTATATAACCGTCTTCACACCAAACAGACTCTGGAATACAACACAATGGCCCATGACCGCGCGCTATTATATCATGAGCAAGCTTAAACTACATTAACACGATGAACGTATCATCCATTGCGCAGTTCAATAGCTTTCATTCACCATTGTTTGAGCAAATACTCCCCTGGATACCCGACTTGCTGGTCCGCTGTGTGCCTCATCCACTTTACTGGACAGAGCCCTTTGGTATTCGCATGCCTTAACATTATTAGTCAAAATCCCACTTCCTAGACTATCTGGGCAAGTAAGGTTTTGACGATTGAATTTTGACTTCAAAGGACATTTTGGAGGTTTTTAAGCCACATTCCCGCTGGAAATGTCAGCAAAGTTCCACAGGAGGGGGGTAAGGTTTTTCTACAGGGGTAAATTTTAAATAATGGGTCCACATAACGTTATATAGCGCAAATGTTTGTGTGGTAACAGGAGTAAAAAATCTATGGTGACCTGTCTGTAAATACATCGATATTTGAGAATACAGCAAAACAGTCTAAAGGTCCCATGTTTTATCAGCAAAGGTCAAGTCGTGTCAATTCCATGTCGTTTCTTGGCCGATGTTATTGACACGATCATCATCGTGTCAATATCCATTTCGGGCACGTGAAGACCCGGGTCCACGAGTTCTCGACCTAATTAGATTTGGGTGTAAAATCTGCTAATAAGTATCTCAAAAATTTTGTCATCTTTATTAAAATTTTTTCAGCAGGCTTGTTGTACCGTTTTCTGTGAGTTCCGTAGAACCTTTCCCCCCCTCCTGTGGACATGCCGACATTTTCCAGAGGGACATTGGCTAAAAACCTTCTTAAAAGTCCTTTGCAGTCAAATCAATCGTCAACCCTTACTTGCCAAAGAATTATTCACAGAATTGAGGATTTGACTTAACTAATAGTGATTATGGTATTGTTTTTGTATGTAAAAAGTTCATTGTTGTTTTTGGCAATTCATTTAGTGTTCCGGCCCCCCCAGAAAAAAAAGAATGCACAATGAGGTAGTTCCCCCCAAGAACCAGAAGCCACTCACATATATTTTTTTTAAATAATATAGCGCCACATCCTTGCAACGCGGCATTGTTGTTCTTGGGGTGGAAATGCTTCCAAATATGGAAATTTTATTACCCATTGAAGCCTGGATTATAACTTTACATAAAACTGCTTTGGGGAATTTATGATCAAGTGGGATTTTTGAAAACCAGCAAAAGTTTACACTTTGAGCATGTCCGCTTTATTATGCAACACGTTTCAGTTCATCCGTTCTTATGAAAAAAACTATAGAGGGGGCGAGCCTTCATTCCTTATCCGGCGCTTCCCTTTTTGAATTGGGGGTGGTTCTTCTTTCAAAATGTGCTAATTTGCTTTAACTTCAAAACTTACCACGAATTTTTTATGGTCTCTTACTTGGCAAAATAAAAGAAGCCAAGTTACTGAAAAGAAATCCTCCTTAAGCAATTGCCTGTTCACAAACACAGTGGCAGAGTGCATTCGCTCAGGCAAGTTTACATTTTCTTCCGAGACAAGATTTTTGCCTAACTGACTCCTTAGTTCAATAGCTAGTAAGGACCATGTACGTACCGCTTAACTATAAGGAGGAATTTGCAATGATATTGAAAATTTTGGTCTATTGTAGTAATCATTATAACTCTTTAATTTTGGTTATTGGGTTTCTACTGTCAAATCTGCATCAATTTTGATAGCTAATCTCATATTTTTATAACACATTTAGTCTTTTGGTATAAAAAGTAAACTTAACAATATTCCAAACCAAGTTTTTTTAGCTGTTTTTTTGGTGTTCAAATTCCTGTGCAATATCTTCTTAAATATAAAATTACAAATATTTTTACTTTGATTTGAGACTTACACTATGCTTAAATTGTGTGGTTTACCTGTAATTTACAAAATTAAACAAAAACTCTAGTTTTTACCTTAATTGCACTACCAAATGACAAGAGGCCATTAACACGAGAGGCAACCATCCTCAAGTGTCCGTAAAAGACTTGTGTTACCAATGGTTTTGTAATCTGCATATTCTGTAGGGTAGTCGGTAACAAGTTTGCTTTATGCCCAGCAAAAACTACAACAATGGACTGTTCGGCATAAAAGCCTGAAGAGGCCGTCTATCGGGCACCATCATTAAAAGGACTTGATACAAATGAACTGTTTCAAAATTACAAACATGCAATGACAGATCAGTTATCCTTTTTGTATGAGCAAACATTGCACAGTTGAAGAGCAAACATTACTTCATCAATGCCGTGAATAGCTGTAGCTAGACAATTATGGGTTTGCTTGTTCCTGATATTATTAGTTGCTCGTCACTTACCCCTCTCCATGTAGCCATGTAGTTGAGATATGACGCATAAATTTTGATAGATACCACCTTATGTAAAAACCTATTATGGTCGCCATTAATGGCTGTATTATTATTGTTATTATTTTTGTGTGTCCTGTACGTTTGACACATTATTACTAGATTTTTAGACTCATCAAGGTGGTGTGCACTTTATCCTAGCCGAACAAAGTTTCGGAAGGGACTATTAAATGGGCTCCGTCCGTTATGTCTGTATGTCCGTATGTTCGTATGTCTGTGATAAAAATGTTAACCCGGAATGGCCGTGATAAATGTTAAACCCTGGAACATTTAGGCATATCTGTTTTTTCTGGATGAGCTAGAGTAGCCAATCTTGTAATATTGGGGCTGTCGGGGGGGAGGAAAGGTCCATATTGCCCAGAAATGTCACATTACGATTTATCTGGAATTCCATAAGCCGGTTGATGAGTTCCGACCTGATTAGATTTTTGGCTTAAAATATGCGATTTGTCGAAATTTGGCATAATTTAAAATTTTCCCGCACCGCTTGAATACAAGTTTTATAGGCGTATAATGTAACTGGGTGGAAGGAGGCGGGTTGAAGAGTTATCGACCATATTAGATTTGGCATCTTCGGCAAATTAACATATGCAAATGAGCTTAATTAATATGCGAAAAAAATTGGCAGAAAGACATTTTTGAAACGGGGTGCCTCGGATACGCAAAATTCCCTTTCACTTATAAACCCTATCATGGTGCGCATCTTTTTGCCATTGAAATTGTTGATATAAATTCGGCTTAAGGTAATAGCAATTTACTAATTTATATGCATAATTGCTGTATCGCATAAACGTAAATCGAATATACAAAATTCCTTCGCTATTTGAAAGATCACTTTCTGCCCTACATCTTTTGTGTGAATCATATTGGGGTGGTGGACCAATTAAAGGGGCATTTCTTGATGTAATTGAGCTAAGTAAATATGCATAATTGCTGTACCATTGAACATACTAGATATGCAAGGGCATGGTGGGTGTCGGGAAGGGAGGGATTGGTGTTTGATCGGGGAGGGGGTCGGGCAGCCTCAAAATAACGGGCGGAAAAGGCGCAAATTTGCGCCCGTAAAGCTGCAAATGCGCCTGGGAACAAGCGAAAAAAATAGTAGCCAGGCGCAAGTGTACATTGGTAAAAATGCGCACGTGAGCTGAATAATTCAACAGTAAAAATTGTCCATTGATAATGGGATCACCTGTTGTCTTTGAGTATTCCCAGTGGTGTTTTTTGGCCCCTTCTCAAGCTGAGATGATAGTATATATTTTCATTACCCCTTTTACTGAGAATAACATGAGTGATTATGACGGTCATCAATGGTTGTACTGGATCGATCGGGGTACTTATAAATCTGACCATATAATTGCTAATCGGTTTCTGATCGGTGGTCCGGGAAACGAAATGAATTTGGCCGATTACACTGGCTGATGAAACTCTTGCTAGCAGTGCTAGAAAGGATAATTTTCGTAAAAAAAACGTGTCGCTTTTATGATACAAAACATTAAAAATACTGTTACTTTACAATTGGTTAGATAAAAGCCTTGCAACCCAATGTTATCGGACATCATCAATGGACATCAATTAATATAATTATATAATGTAACCAATCGGGGCACGTATTAGCATTATCGACAACATTATTGACCTTAGCCACCCTATTTTGTAGACACGGCTCCTGGTCAAGACACAATGACAAAATGGTGTCAAATTTGGACCAGGCGGCGCCGTGCGCGTCGGTGACAATTTTTGAATGGAAAACACTAACGTTTAGACTTTTTAACGTACGGTTTCAGGTTCAGAAATATCCTTTTCACGAAAAGTTTTTTCTGTGCCAGTTTCAAGCAGTTTATTCCATCTTTTCTGATTTCGGTACAAAATACGCATGCAGTAGAGCCTTATTTAAAGTTAGTGCACGGTCCCGCATACACAATGCCTGTTCTGAGAGGTAGAGTAGCCGAATTCGCCCACCATCGATAGGTGTGTTTTTGGTTACTTGTGTCACATGGCATGGCGAACTCGACAAAAGGGTGGGTTTGCAACTTCTGGTACAAAGGTGTTTCACAGAAAAAGGGTGGGTAAAAATAAAGTCACGTTTAATGAGAAAACTCAGTGGAAAGTGTGAAACTAGGAGTGTTTAAAATTATTCGCTATTTCGTGTCATTCATGGCACACGGCCACTGACCTTGTTAGTCTAAATGAGTTGATGTGCATTTGCCTCCAATTTCACAAATTCTTTCAAGAATAGCATCTGAAATTGTATTGTGTCAGACAAAATGGCAGAAGCTTGTAAATGTTAGGTAATAGGGGCTGGTACAGGAGTCGTTGGAATAAAAAGGGTGCTTAGTGTTAAAACGGGTGGGGTCCAGATAAGGCTGCTGGTAAAAGGGGCCGTTTGGTAAAAGGTGGGGGACAAGAGCTGCTGATAAAGGTGGGGTTTGGGACCCCACTCCACACATGCAGGTGTGCGCATGTGTAATTCAAATTAAAAGTTTGGCTGCAATAGTATGCATTTAACTTAGTAAACTTTTTTTTCTATTGCATAAATAGTTAATCCTTCTAGTAAATATTCAATTTCGTAAATTAATCAAGTGCTATATTTTGCAACCTATATATGAAAATTGATCATGTAGAACATTAATAGGACATGGATAATTTTTTTTAACGTCCATTATGGACAAAAAATAGACTCTGGACATTTAAACTGCCCTTTTTTGTTTATAACTTCTAAACGAAAGCATCTTGATGAAAACGCCTAAAACAAACCACCATTAATGATATGGACGTTTCAAGTTCAGGATCATTGGCACGACAATCTATTGCATTGTGTTATCCACTTAACAATTATAATATTTCTTCAACAAATCCCATTCGTGACCAATGGCACTGACCATGTGACCATCGCCTGTACACGTACCCCTCACTTGCCTTAACGTACTACTACTGCACCGATACCTGAGTAGTTCGGGCTTCTGGTTCCTAGAACATTCAAGGCCTCGCTCAGGTGGTCGTTAGTACTTGCCAGTACAATAATATGTCCGCAGGATGTAGTGATTGGAGGCTGTAATGCTGTAAGTCCCACAGAAACTGGATTTTTAACCCTTAAGAGGTACTGCACCCCTGTTCAAAAGAATATTAAGGCGGGTCCCTGGACATGCTGGACGGTCCAACTAAAACCTGAAATGTGATAATGGTAGTAAACTTACGCAAAGTAAATGTGTATCCAAATGTATAGTGGTTAAATTTGTTACTCTGTATTAAGGTAAGGTTAATGATAAACAGTACTTGGAGGTAAAATCAAGTATCATAGACTATTGTTTTTGTGAAATTGCCCCTGGTTCTCAGGAAATTGTCCCTGGTTCCTGCCTATTTCTTCCCCAGGAAACCATGAGCACCTTTTTAACCAAAATTGCCCCTGGTTGCCGCTGGGCTTATTTTGAGGCTTGGTGTCGGGGGAGGGGGAGGGGTGTCCTCGGGGACAGATGGAGGGGTGTCTCGGTGGAATGGGGAGGTTTGGGTGTCCTTGGGGGATGGGTGGAGTGTTCGAGAGGGAGGGGTGGAGTGTCCCCTTGGGGAGGGGAGGAGGAGTGTACATATAGCCAATACCGTATAACAATACCAGATACTTCTATTTGAAAACAAGCCTCACCACCCAAGGGAAGGGGTGGGGTGTCGGGGAGGTGTGGTGTCGGGAAGAAGGTGGGTGTCAGGAGGAACGGTTGGAGTGGTCGGGAAGGGGAGGTGGGGTGTTAGGAACGTGTGGGATCAATAATTGTAGACATTCGACAGTGTAGTTGCATTTACTTCTCATTTAGTGATTGGTGAATTCTGCGGGACATCGTTTAAACGCATCGCGAAATCTGAGTTCGCTTGTTTTTTATTTGCTACCTCCCTTTATATACGAGTTTGTATAGCAACCTCTCATAGAGATCTCCTACACAATCGCCTTTCCACATTTGGATCATAAATCTTGCGTAACTTTCCTGGGAACTGATTGGACAATACATACTAGGGCGCTGTCCAATGCATTTGGGGTTAAACACATGTGATACTACCATATGGCAGCATTGTTTTTTATGTTACTGTTGGGCATTTGTATTGTGGTTAAAGAAAGGGTTAGGTTGACAGATAATGTAGGCACTAGCAATTAATTAGTACACCCCCCATATGATGACCACATAATACTTTGATTGACACATTATGCTTGCACGGAAGTATGCCTGTTTGTGCAAAGATGTCTCGTTCCGCTTGGCCGAGGGCTTCGCCTTGACACGCGCCTCTTGTGATCCTGTTGTGGACAACATTTTGAGCCGTCTTTTAATAAGGCCATCTTAATGTAATAGTTTGTCTTAAAGCTCCCCAAAGTTTGAAAACCTAATGCGGAATGCATTTTTTTTCTTTTTTTTTTTACTTTTTTTTTCCCTTTTTTTTTTAAATTTTTTTTTTTTTTTTTTTTTTTTTTTTTAATTGTTCATGCATTGATGTTTTGTTGCTGTCATTTCATTTTTGTGCCACATGGAACATTTTTTTAATAATTAACACTCATACCGTTGTGAATTCTTGGAGAATTTGTGAATTAGGCTATTTTTCAGCTGACGATGTCTGTGTGGATTTTTTTCGTGGGTTAAAAAAAAAAATTAAGGGGAAAAAAATTGAATAAAGCGGGCGATTTTACTAATGCGCGCGGGAGCTTTAAGACTAACTATTAAATTAAGATGGCCTAAAGACTAAACTAGAATTTGAATGGATTCATATTTGTGTCGCCCAGGGTTATAGCTAGGCTACTCGTGTCGGTCGTAAATCTTAAAATTTATTGGACTTATGGGATTTGGTCAAGCTATGATGTTTATTTGTCAATTTATGTGGTAATTTTTCACTGAAGTAAAGTGCCGGTTGGCAACCTCCCAAATGACCTGTGCCGGTCAGTGGGAGCATGTGCCGGTCATGGCCGACCGCCGCTGACTGCATGGCGTAGCTATATCCCTGGTGTCGCCTGCTATAGCTGGAAAAGACATAGCTTTTTGCACTGCGAGTTTCGGGTGGGAAAAAGTCAACATAACAGAACTCTTTGTGTCGTGTGCATTTGCACAGCACGTACATAAGTAAAAATTGAGGGTTCATCGCTGATTAACGATGTGCACTCATGGAGTAAAGGAAGATGAGGAATTGTTGAATGATTTATAGAAATTGATTGGAAGCAATTGTCACAAACTGAAGCGTTTCAAAAAAAATTCATTTTTTTTTACACATTGTGAAGTCTGTTGCTTTACAAGATGATTCAAGAGAAATAATACTGTTGATTTTGGTTTAACTAAAAATTAGGCTTAAAGTAGAGGTGGGCTATAGAAGGTCATTGTTTCAAATCACTTAGAACACAAGCTTATTTGATGACTTTAATCACCCTGATCACTTTCGAAGAAAAAATAAGAGGTGTGAAAACCAGGGTGCCCCATCGAAAAATCCAAAATGGCCGCCAAATTGGCAAAAATTTGATTTTTGACCATAACTCAATTATTTTTTGTTAATTTGCTTAATTTTGGTGGCAATACCCATGTTTTGGGGTATTAGGAATCATTCTATGCAACTTTCATCTCACCATAGCCTTTCGTTTTCTTGAAAATGCCGTTTTTGCTTAAAATTGAGCCCTGAGGGCGCTTTCCCATAAAATGCGCTCTGATTGAAAATGGTGATTTTAACATTCAAAAAGCTGAAGTGTTTTATTATGAACATTTGCTGAAAATCTGACTTACACAGTGTTTGCGGTTTTAAAACTGTAGGCTTTTTAATGTCATAAAAATGCCCTCCATTGAAACCCACACATAAGAAAGTTCGTTGACACCTGTATATTCCAATGAGTGTTTTCATCAAATTTTAAAGTGATGCTACAGGAAAATGGTGAGTGTTACACAGCTCTAATCTTCAGGAAATGATGAATCAACAATTCTGATGATGGCTCAACAGTTAAAATTTAAAACTTTTGATATGATGTGTACTTTTTAGGAAAGCGCCCTCGTAGTCCAATTTTAAGCTAAAACTACAATATCGAGAAAACGAAAAGTCGTGGTGAGATGAAAGTTGATAGAATGATTCCTTGCAGGCCAAAACATGGGTATTGCCACAAAAATGAAGGTAATTAAACAAAAGCCATTCAAGTTATGGTCAAAAATATGATTTTTGGCAATTTGGCGGCCATTTTGGATTTTTCGTTGGGCACCCTGGTTTTCGCACTATTTAAATTTTTTTCTTTGAAAATGGGATAAGCATCATTAAAGTCATCATTCTAGCCTGTGTTCGAACTTCTAAGTGATCTGAAACTATTACCCAAATATGACCCTCTAAAGCTCACCTCTACTTAAAGCAATTAATGTGGTTTAGAACCTTCATCCTTCACCTCCTAACTGTTTTGGTAAAATGTGTCTTCATTGTTAAAACCAAAGTCAATTTCATGCACTCCTCTTGAGAGCAAGAAAGGGACTTGATAATATGAGCTTGTCTCATGGTACCGTTTTTTAAGGAATCAAAGTATCCCGTTTGTAAATGTTAGAATACATTTTGTAAAACATATCTTCAAGTTTTTTATCAAATACAAAATGTAGGTATTCTGATATGTTTGAGGCTTAATTATGTCTTAAAAAGGTAGTTTCTGAAATTTCACAACATCCTTACTTTATCTCTTGCAGGAAAAAGATAAAGAAATGGAGAAACAAAAAGAAAAGGAGAAGGAGCGGAGCAGAGATAGAGAAAAGGAGAGAATTCGGGACTACGAGCGTGCTCGCGAGAGGGAAAGGGATCGTCTTGGTCGAGAGTCTGACGATTCACACGAAGATTCACCAGTCCCCAAGCGTCGCAGGAGAAGAAGTCGCAGTAGGTCAGCAGGCTCACCTAGTGGGAAGCGCAACCGTTCAGATTCCAGTTCACCCGTGTCGGAGCGACGCAGTCGACGAAGTTCTGTGGAACGCTCACCGTTATCTGCCATCAGGGAATATTCCGACTCACCTGCCCATAGGTCACACCGGTCCCGGTCAGGTTCACCCAAAAAGTCAGGTCGTAGATCACACAGGTCACGGTCGAGATCCCCACGCCGATCACGTAGATCCAGGTCAAAGTCCCCCCACAGAAGTCGCTCACACAAAAAGAAACGTAAACTGTAAGGTTCAAATTTAATATAATAGATATAATTCATTTGAATTTACATCATACACTGTATTCAATATTCTCTTTAAAAAAAATAAAAAAATGGCACTGCAATTCTATGTTGGCAATTGGGTTTTAAGTGTAAAAGTACTTATTTTGCTCACATTTCCAATTAGAAGTACATGAACTTATTACTGCAGTAATAATAATAATAAAATGTTATTCCTTTTTATATTTCCAGATGATTTTGGAAAACCATCCTGTCTTATAATGCTAGTTGGCCACTTGTACTTAATTCTTAAATGAGAGAGATTTCCTCCGCATGTACACCAGACAACAGACCCCGCTCTACTTTGATTCAGAATCTTGTGGGTTGTGTTAAAAATTTGCCCATGCTCCCGCCAAAAAGTGTCATGAGGGCGCTACATTAGGCCGCAGCACATGCACCCTAGACGTGCATACATATTTTGACACCCAAAAAAAAGAATTAAGGGATTGTGACTGTAATTATAATTGAGGTATACTTAGAGGGTCCATGGTGACGGAGCTGAACTCAAAATTCTGTCCGCTGGTCAAAAAGTATCAGTTTCAAGTCTTGTAAAGTCCCACAATTCATACAACCAAAGCTTCTTTTGTTCTTTGAATTGCCAAATACTACCCACAATATATATATGAAAAGTTTAATTTTAAGTCGCCCTTTACTTGCAGACTTGGTGTACTGAGCAAGAACTTGTGTAAGCCAGTTAATTATTATTTCAAAAAAATAATAAATTTCTTTCAAATTTCCCTAATGATAAATTACATCCCTTTTAAATGGGTAATTTCATCATGTGAAAGAACTAAACAGTCATTTTCCTGCAAAATTGATTTTCCATTTCCTTATTGTCAATTCATGGTACCTAAAAATCGTGAGAAAATAAAGGATTTGTAGCGGAAAATGACACTCGCCGAAAAGTATTGCCACCCCCGAGCAATGACTGTTGTGTTTATTCAAAATTAACATTTTTCACCAGAAAAGCAGTTTCAAAATAATTTGATGCGATAAAGGTAAGGATTGCTTGAATTGATTTTCATATACCTCATAAGTAGAAGATTCAGGTTTTGAATTTCACAAGGAAGGGAGGATTTCAAAAAGTAATAATCCAAAGTACAATCAACAACAATTTGCTTGGGCTCAAAAATTAAATTCGTCTAACCATTGATTTCTATTCTACTGGGGAGCGATTTTGCTTGTATTCCCCCAAAATAAACACAGGGTGATGAAAATTTAGTGTATCGTTCAGGGATGCGAATTCATCCGAGTTTGTGAAAATCAAATTTACTTGAAATGACAACACTTAATATATGATTCAGTGGAGAGAAATTGATTCTCCTATCTGGATGCTGCGAGAATCACTGCAAGAATAGATTCTGTGATTGTCGTCGAATTTGCATCCCTGTTAAACAAAACAACACTTGATAAGCATCGGATATTGTTCCAGTAAATTACATGCTGGTGAGGCTGGGTTCACATAGAAGTATACGGTATTCAGTATTCAATATACGCTATACGGGAAAGGCGAGTCGCATAAGGTAGCACATGCATCCTATTCGTGCCGATGAAATGGATATTTCAAGGCAAAGAAATCCTATTGTTCGTAACTTATTCAACTAAAGCACACATATAAATTGTTTATACGGGAAATTCGGAACACCTGAACAACAGCTGCCACATTCGAACAGGACGGTATACGTTGCTCGAAAATCAAACATGTTCGTTTCCCTCTGTTCCAAACTATACGTAGATATATGGCCTTTTCGAATAGTGCCCTCTTATGTGACCCGGTATTGGGAATCCTATTGTACGATTTAAGCTTTTCGCGTTCCCTGCAAAACGTGCACCGTATACCCGAATAGTATACTCCTATGTGAACCCAGCCTTGGGCAACAGACAAAAGGAAACCTGTTCAACAGCGGATGGACTTTTCAAGGGATACTTTCCTCAGTCACAATGTAGAACAGGTGTTGTTTTTTTTTTCATCGCCATTGCCATATACTTGAAAATTATGTAATCCTTGTAATTATGCCTTTCATTCTGTGAGTAACACAGGAAAAGGTTGTCACGAAAAATAAGGATACTTTCCCCGGTCACAGTTTAGTTTGCAATGTTATGTAAAGTTTTGACCTAAGGAAGTATTGCAAATCGATTGAAGGTTATGCTTATTTTCCCCAAGGTTTTGCTTATTTTCCCCATATAAGCGGTTTAGTAATGATTCTAACAAAAAGAGTGAAAAGAAGGAAATGCGATATGGAAATATTGAAATATCCAGGGTCATTACAACAAGAAAATCAGTGAATGCAATCGAATTGAAACTAAAAAGTGTTCTGTATTTCAATCTTGGTAATTTAAAGGGCAGTGGTCTGATCGCTAATAGCTCAATCCCAGAACCCCAGATTTTTTTGCTGGAAGTGGTCAAAATTTTGGGTATCTGAAAGAAAAGGAAATATTTTTCTCATTTACCTTGTGAAATCTCATGGCTAAAGGGCGTTTTTTTAGATTTTTAGAGTGACAATATGTTCCATTTGGTTGACTTCATATTAATGAATACTTAAGAGATTACAACTTCACCATTTAGCTCTCACATAAAGGAAGTTGATTATATGGGCAGCAAAAACTTTACAAATGGGTTTTGGGGTTGAAAGGCCATTCTATCACAGATATGAAAATAAAACTTATATACTTAAAATGGGTATCCTCCCTTTTGAACAGAAGAAAGAAAGGAATAATGTTTGTATCAAACACAGTGCCTTTAAGGGAAATACCATTTTATATCCATGGGGTTTATTAGAATTTTTTTAAACCTTCGCTTTCTGGTTGTTGATAAAACCGAACAAAGACATATGCCCGATTGAGAGTAAGAAAAGTTTTTAGTTAAACAAAAGTTTACGTCGGTTTTGTCCCCGCTAACGGGGGTGGCCGGATACACCTCACCTCAGCAAAACTTGCTGGGTGAGGATTTATTGGAGCAAAAGATAATTGACGGGATGCTCTTCCTGACGTCAAAAAAATAAAAATAAAATATGTCAAAACTGGTGCATTGTGGGATTGACTCGACACCTCTGCGAAATAAAACCAAATAGATATTTGAAAAAGAAGGCTTCTGCTGTTGAACTTGGACATTGTGTTTTTGTTTTGTTTTTTTTTCACACAATACCATTGTATCAACCAATGGGGAGACCTTTAATTTGTTCTAATTTTCAAGGTCGCGGATTAATACCTACCCAAAATGTTTGACAATTTTTATAAGTGGTTTAAACTTTAAAAAGGGAAGCTGTGAAGATATTTCAAGGTTAGTAATTTGTGATTTTTGCATCCTCTTTTCTGTCTTCTGTTTCAATAGTTATCCTGAGGAGAAGGAAAAACAAATGAAAAGATTATACACAAAAGGAGTGGAGGGGAGAAGAAACATTTTTTTTTGTAGTTGTCATTAGTCAGTCTGAAATTAGTCAGATATAATGTAATTCACACAAGACTTTCTCCATACTAACTAATTGAAATTACGTTAAACACTTAAGTGTATTAAGGTCTTGTGCACTCCCGTTAACAAGTGTATACGGGGGTTCCACCATGGACATCCCCCCCCAAAAAAAACACTTGCGGTGGAATTTTTTTACAAAACTAGTGGTCATTAATGGGGTAAAAACCAAAACACATAACGGAAAAAAAGGAACTATTGGTTGTCAATTCTAATGTTTAGCGGTCCAAAAAATGATGTTGCAACATGCACCCCCATTCTCACACCAAAAAAACAGAAACCACTCCCAAAGGACTTTTAAATAAATTTTGGCCCATAATAAGAGAACATAATAAATTTAGATTGAATTTAGATAAAGTTTGCACTGATCATGGTCAGTGTAAATGTAAAGATTTGATTTAAAGTTACTCGAGTATTGATTTAAGGGTCAAAACAGATTTGAAAAGCGCCACCCAAAATGCTTATTATGCTAATTAGCATAATAACGCCATGGGCAATTTGAATTTTTCCACCAAAATATGCGCAACTTGATTATTTAGGCAATTACATTTAAATTACAATTAACCTTTTGGGCAAAAAATTATTTACCGTTAAAAAATGCGTACGAAAAACAAAATGTTAGGTCCACGTGACCCCTTATACATTAAGTTGTTTCTAAGATTATGTGTAAAGCCATTTATGTTATATGTGATTGGTGCTTATCATGAATGCCAGTTTGAGTTCGGGACCATAATAGGGTATTTAAATTGGCGCATGTATGTGCAGGCCCCCGGTTTGCCTATAACGAAACTGACTAAGGTTCATAGACTTTTGAAAATCTTGCGAAATTAGTTCCGAAATTTGTATCACATCCTTTGAACAAAATCATGGTCCACTATAACCATCTGGCAAAGGGGGTGGAGAGTGTGATGTGATTCTCTATGTGCACTAATCGCCAATTGCGCCACTTTCGATTGTGCGCCAATTTCGATTGGACTGCGCCACTTTCGATTGATGCAAGGCATTAAAACGCGAAGTCCCACCATGACAGAAATGCTGTTTTGATTTTGGAAGATGCATGGAATATTTTGTAAAAATTATCCTATAAGGTCTATTGAAGCTATGAGTTGGGGGGATTGCAACCAAACTCTTTCCATTCCCACGTCAAAGTGGACTTTTTGTGGGTGTATTGATTTTAAAGATGAGTTGGCCCGGATCATGGGTCTCCGAATTTTTCATTTGTTCTCCCTAACATGGAAGCATATTGCCAAACAATCTGATTACAAATTTTGAGTGAAATTGGTCCAGCTGTTAAGGAGTATACGAAGCATAAATACCAAATAGCCCTTGGGACAGTGCAGAGGTGTTTTGAACAATTCCCAGAAAGCATTGCAATGTTGCCTATATTGTACTGTTAAAAAAACAATTGTATGTCCGTACTTAGGAATAAAAGTGTTGAACAAGACATTTCATGATATGCTAAGGATTACCTAGTAAGTACTAATGCGTTGTGGGCTAAAATGAGTAGTAAAGTCTGTTTTATGATGATAAGAATAGGTTTTTTGTGGAATCACATGACCTTATTGAGGGTGGGTGAAATTCCCAAACCTGATGCATTGTGGGATTGACTCCAATACACCCTCTCTGGGGACTGTGTGTGCGTGTGATAGTGCGATTGATAGTATTTGAGGACGTTGATGTTTGTAGCGATCAAGAGGAAACATTTCTCAGGCCATGGGTTAATGAGGGGAAACTTTCTTAACCAAAATCTCAATTTTGGTGGGAGTAAAGCGATTATTGTATAAGATTGGTTGTTGATTCGTATATTCACACACTTTAAAGTTTTCCACATGTGCCAGAGGCTATACTTTGATCCAATACCAAATAGGCAGGCCTCATAGCAGTGCGAACTGATTTGGAATAATGTGGTTGAAGGACAATGCAGAGAGACGCGGGGGTTTATCATGCGTGCCGCCAGAGATTCTGGCAAGCGCTAGAGTATATTTGGTTTACGTTTACGCGCGGAAGGCTAAAAAACCGAATAATCTCGCCTATATTTCTAGTAATAAAAAGTCTAGTGTGAATATAAGAACACCCATGAAAATACTTATTCAATGTCTGCGTATGCATGGAAAAAATTGACCACTACTTATGAAACAAGTGAAGAGATTTTGCTAGCCCAATCAAAAGAGAGGTTTTGTGGGCCAATCGTAAAGTTAAATGCTTCGAAAATTACACTTGTAATATAATTACCTTCCATGAGAGAAATAAAATATGAAGTATAATAAAACCTGTCAACCTTACCAAAATGGATATATATGATGTGTGCATGCAGTAGTTTTTTACCACCACCCATGCTCCAGGAGCAGGTCTCCCTCTCATTTAACTTTCAAAGGGCAGAAGACAGCTATTATTTTTCTTATCTTTTTTTGGACTTAGAATTTTTCCCTCTACCTGAAAAAGTAATGAAAAATTTATAGATTTAAAAGAAGCAGCGAGATTTGAAACTGAGACCACTGTATCATGAGGTCAGCTACCTACCACAAGACCAAAAAGCGAGGATTGGTGTGCCAAATTGCAATTCTAATCCTTGATAACATTTTAGGAAATAAAGCGCTACGCTAGTGTGGTCCAGCACTCAATATAAGAATAGCTTGACTCTGGAGCGGTTGCACAACCTATGCTCCAGGAAGCATGAGTGGTAGTCAAAATCTCACACTTGCAGGAGGTGTAGGTATACAAACAGTCAGACAGTCAGATTTAAGTCAAACAAGTTTCCATTTAAGCCTCACGCATCGTTAATTCCATTTTATCCTCAAATGGTATGTTTGCATGTGTTGGTTCAACGTTAATAGGTGCTTTACCTTAATGGTGAAATAAGTCATTTTTGTGGCATGTGTTTAACTAATGGGCAAGAATTATTCTAGTGACACAAAACATATTTTAATAATCCTTCCTTGTACTACGCATATTTGGAGAATTTGCAATTTTGTGGTAGGATGTTTTCCGCCACGGAAGAAATTAGTGAAAATTTATAGCCATCAAATAAAAGTTTCCATGTGCCAAGTCTGGTTTTCAGCATGACTGGTTTTTGCCCTACTGATAGTTACTATATCCTGTGAAGTTACATAATGTTTTCAGTGAAACTACTATTCAAGCAAGACAGTTGGTTTTGTGCCAAATTCCTGAAATCTTTGTTGAATCCGACCTTCACACAATAATTATGTCTTAAATTGTTTTCCATGATATCATGTCCCAATGAGAATTTAAATATAGAGAAGTTGCAGGACTTAACCAAAAGACGGGACTTTGTGTTGAGATTGTCCCAAAAGAATGCAATTAAACTGAAACGGGAAATGTTTTTATACATTTTTCTAAAATGATCCCCCGTTGTGGTATTTGTATCAAATCAATAATACATTCATGTTTTTCCAATTATATTTTAAGTACTGAACATACTGTTGTCGTTATCAAAGTGGAATTTAAACTGCTTTATGATCCCATTGCTGCTTTACCTGGTTTATTATTTGCAGGACTAAATTGTACCATATGTGTGGTGCATAATTGACAGCAGTGAATTAAAGGTGCAACGAGAGATTTCACATGATGTCCCTAAAAAAATCGAAAGTACTGATTTTTGCCCTGATGTAAAGCTTTCCATCAAAAAATATCCCCATATCCATCTGAAAGGATTAAGCTGAGATATTTTACTTTGGTACAAAAATTGTGAAATTTCTAATTTCGTATAGGAGCAAATACGAAATTCGGCCTATGTTTTATATTGAAATGTAAGGAAATCAAAATATTTGGTTGCCTCAAAATCTCTCGCTGCACCTTAATGTAACATCCCTGCAAATATGCCACAGCAGCATCAACCTTGTATTGCAGGGGTTCTCAATAGGTGGCCCGCATGCCAAATCCGACCCGCCAACCATTGATTTTTGGCCCTCAACTTGCTCTATAATGTAAAGGGAAACTAGGAATTTCAGGTGTATATGGCCCTCAAGTAGGGAACCTTTATACCTTTTGTGCATTCTCTGGCCCTTCAGCTAATATAATTGAGAACCCCTGTTGTATTGAAAATAACATTTGTGAAAAAAAGAAAAAAACTTGACTAATGATGTTTTTGTTCTGTTATGAAAATTTGACCAAACAAAAATTGCCCATGGTGAATGGCACTTTTAATGGCCTCCCAAGGTACAATGTATTACCTCCTGTAGAGTGGATAGGCCTACATCCAACCTCTTTTTAATGGGTTTTGCTCAGAAACAAACAATTTTTGGAAGATAGGATATGAGTGATGTTAAAAATGATTAAAGGAAGAGAAAAATAATAATGGTAGTAGTAATAACATTTGTGGTTTTCTTAGTCTTCAAATTTTTGTTTAGTTTCGGTAGTTACAGGATAAAGCTGAGAAAATCTTAACTCTAAAATACATCATGGGTTCAACTACATCTTAATACTGGAAAAAAATACAGATTTGGTTTGAGATTTCAGCTATTTAACCCGCTGGACATTACCAGCCGGATATGATTGTGGGTTTTTTTTTTTTTTTTAACACTTTTAATTAACCAATCACAGACATTGTAAGACAAGGCTTAGGCGACGAAAATAAAAAACCCTGTTTTACGGGCCCGACCGACCCTGATTTTTTCAGTTTTGCAGAATTTTTTTTTTTAGTTTTTCCAAAAATCATGTAAAATCAGCCTGTTTTTAGCCAAAATTTATAAATTTTGGCAATTTTTTTAAAGAAAATTTGTTTGTAAAAATGTTTCATTTTTTATCTTGATTTTTCAGATTTTTGGGCTATTTTGGGCCAATTTTGACTTCCAGAAAAGAAAAAAAATTAAAAAAAAGAAAAAATTCGCCCGACCGACCCTACTCGAAAGGTCCGCTCGCCCGTAAAACAGGGTTTTCTTTTTTCGTCGCCTTAGGGTGGAATTTTGTAATATACTGTTTTTGTTCTATAAACGCCCCTGCTCTAATAAACGCCCCCCCCCCCCTATGATTTTTGGATAAAACAATTAAAGAAAATGAGTTAAGCTTACCTAAATCGCATGATTTAATGGCCTGACTGTCGTAATCCGTATCATAATCGCGGTTGTCATCAATGCTTTCTACAAAGTACAAAGTGCTGTTCGTGGATTTCATGTGTATAACGACATCTGGACTCCCAGTAATCTTTTATAAAGGGTATAAGGTGATTTTTGCGGGGATTTTTGACTTTCCATTTTACTGTAATAACCGCCCCCGGGGCGTTTATTAGGAACAATACGGTATGTGGTTTGTTTTGATTGGTTGCTTGAAGGTTATATCATGTAATGAACCAAATCAGGAACACTAAGAAAAGTTGTGTACCTCAGGTGGTTGAATCCACATTTGTATGGCACAGTGAATTCCGAATCAACTAGAAACTTAATAATTTGAAGTAAAATAAGAAATAATGTACTTTTTCTTCAAAAGACAATGCACACAGCCAAATAGAAACATGCATTTGTTGATTGCCAGCTTAAAGGAGAAAACATTTATGGTCTTTTAGGGTGTAATTTTTCAATAGCGCACATGTCCTTATGTATGTATGCTCCAGTTTGGTTAGGTTGTGGTTAGGTTTTTGTTTTTCAGGTCTTCGAAAAGTGGAAGTCCGATTGAAACCAGACTTGAGGTTAAGGTGCAATAGGGGTTCCTTCATATGTGGATGATGTCAAAGGTCGTGATCAAATGTCATCTGAGCTCATGTTCCTTACTGCCATCTTGCCAGGGGGGATCATGCAAGTTTACTTGTTGTATTTTTTGGAGGTACTCCTGTCTGGTAATAAACTACATCATTAAGATTTCTGACAAATGAGGTGGAATCAAGAGTTTGGTGTGTTTTTATAGTCACAGGACATAGTTAATACTGTCAAAACCTTGTACCAGTAGGTGTATCAACAATAATAAATACAAGGGAGCACCAGAACCACTTGTATTAACTCCCACCTTTATTGCAGTATTCCCTATAGGCCCTCATTACATATAATCCATGATATAACCGCTCAGTAACCATAAAAATGTCTTATATATGTCTGTATAACCTGAAGCTTTCGTACCAGGCTTTGATTGTCTAAATATATCATATAAACCCAATGTATAACCAAAAATAAGTCGAGATTTAACGCTCTTATCCGGAAATTTCCAGATTTGTTGCCATAAATAAAATTTGTGGAAATGAAAAAAACATTTTTTTTTTAAATTTCTAGATCAAGGTTTATGATAAAGTAAAAACTGCATCAAAACACAAGTTTTTAAGTACCAATTTTTATTTTAGAGAAGAGGTCTGTACCCTAAAATCACGTAAAATACCTTCCCTGGAGCTCACCGGATTCTAACGACGCTAAAATTTTGCCTTCCGTTGGTCAATTCTGGGATGTTCAGGAAATTGGACTACTCTTACATCTCTGACTAGCCAGTAGACCTTGTGTGTGTTAGTCATATTTCATGATCCACAGCCTTGTCCCCCAGCCTTACCAAAAAAGAAGAGATTTATTTCGTCATGTATGCAACAAGGTTGTAAGTTCAGTAGCTCCTGTGACATCTGTGGGCCTGCCACGTATTAGACAACGTTTTTCCCGGAGTCATGGGCTCTTGAAATGATTCCTCAGGCAACACAGTCGCCTGAATGTGTTGCCTGAAGAACCATTTCAACAGCCACTGACCATACTTTGCGTATGTTTGTTTGATGGGAAAGGACGATGGCAGCTATTGCACTTATGACCTCTGCATTCACACAATTTTTGACGTGTATGTATTGTTTATCTGTAAGGCAATAAATTACAGAGCATGGCTAATCCGGGTGTGCCAAAGAAACCTTGACACTTTCTTAAGCCATGGCCCCAAATCCGCTTATAGCCTTCGTCTTCAGACCATGGTCAAAATTTTGAAAAAACTACTACTGTTTTTCCAATTTTAACCCTGGGGAATCTTGAGGCTAAAAGGGGACCAAAATATAATTTTATGTATGTTATGGTCTTACAAAATATTTCTAGGTCTCGCATCGAAAAGGATTGAAATGGTGGCATCAAACCTTACAGATGAGGTATTGGTGTTCAAGCTTATTCAATCACGACAAAAATTTTATATTGAAATGTTGGATAAAAATTTAAAATGGAGGGGGTCCACTCATTCTTCGATCGAAATGAAATTTTATATAATTAATCGGGTTATCCCTTTAAAGGTTAAACGAGAGATTTTAGACACAAATATTTTTGTTTGTTTTTAATAATATTTCATAATAGATTAGACAGCCCACTAATTTCAGAAATGAAATTTCAGAAATGCCTTAAACGCAAGAAAAAGTGATTTTGATTTGCTTTAATTTCAATGTAAACAGGCTGAATTTCATATTGCTCCTTTAACGAAATAGAAAGTTCATAATTTTCTACCAATGGAACATTTTTCAGCTTAATCCCCTTTCAGATGGGGATTGTTGTTATGGAAAGCTTACAACATCGGGGCAAAAAATCAGTACTTTCAATGTTTTTAGGGACACCTGTATGTGAAATCTCGCGTTGCCCCTTTAAGACAAGAAATAGTAAAAGTTCATCATGGCGCACACCCTATATGCCGTGTGATATTTGTCGTTTCCAAGATAAAGATCTGCACAGTAAATTTTTCCATGACTAGAGCGATATTGTATTGTTTTAAAATGTAGTTCCTTTCTAAAAATTGCCTGATCAATGTCATAATCATTGTTATGTTTACTTGGTACCTGTCAACAATGGGGTATCCATAATTGGGTAATATACCTATTTTTAACCCCACAGCTCCTCTGTAGCGTATGAAAATGTCATGATAACAGGTGTGACGTTTCCTGTTGAAGACAAACGGAGTCAACCCCTAGTCCAAGCTCAAAAACGGAGGTATATTATATTGTAACACAGGTGATATAAGCAGAGATATGGATACAACATTGTTTGTAAAGTGATCAAAGTGTAAAACTTTTTTTTTGTACATGTAATATGGTTGTATTTCAATAAAAAGACAGCCAGTCGGACATGGAAGAGTATTTGGGATCCCCTCTGTTGCTTGTTGTGTGTTAAAGGCCCTATCAGTGAATTGCTAAATCAGAAAATAAAAAAAATCATCAAAAATCAATTTTTGCATGTCTGTAACAAGCATAGTATCCTACCATACCCTACAAATGAGACCTGAAGGCAACCTAATAAGGACGAAATCGGATCTTTTAGTCATTAGTCCGAACGGACACTAACACAACACGTATTCGTGGAGATTTCTTAGCTTTGAACACTGCCGGTTTATTCCTTTTCTGTCAAGTCTTCATTTGAAAAGTACAAGTTTATATAGAAGTCTACAGGCTTAATTCTTCACGTGTAGGCTATTCCTGCAAAGTTCAAATACTTTACTCTTTTGGATAAATCATGATAGTGTCGTTAATTTTGCAGGAGTTGTGTAAGTAGATTCGTTGTATACCGTTTAGGAGAGAGGCCCTTTTCCAGTAAAGTTTACCGAACAATGATGACCCCCGCATAAGTACTCCTAACGGGTCCGTCACGCCATTTCGCTTCTGCGTAATTTGCGTCACTGGGGAGCACTTGTGAATTGCGAGATCCGGATAGGGACGCTCGCATATGGTTTGCACTTTTGCTCCGAACATTTTCCGATGTTTTTGACAGTTTACCATCTGTAATAAATGTGCCCTCGCTATACTCGATTCGCGTTGAATACTTTCCACCCCCCCTGGATTTTTGGACCTATTCCAATAGTCGGAGGGAAAATGAGAATTCAAATGCACGTGCCACCCGGATTATCTTGGATGACACTCTGTCATTTAACTCACTCACCTGCCACTAAATAACATTTCATCATGTATGGCAACCACTATAGTGTATATGCAGCCTTACCTTGCTCACATAACATGATTAAACAGAAGTCCTGTGCCTCATTGAATTTTTCACCTCACAAGATTGTTACGGGGTCACATAATCAGATGAATCGAGTATAATAAACAAAACTCGGCGGGAGAGGGTTTCAGGTCAAAGGTTATCTCTAGGTGGTCATGTGGGGTTTGCAGTACATAATTTATGCATTGCACATTTCACTCTATTTGTTTTATGTGTCAGCTATTGCTTTACCCCTCCTCTTTTTGTTAACTTCGCAATAATGCCATTTGAATCTAAAGTAATGTTACAATTTCAGGTTGTGGTCGAAAAAGCCAGAAACTGCTGTTTTTAACATCTAAGCACTGATATACTACCTCAAAGATGACTCCTTGGAAATAATACGTGTTTCCTTGATGACTTCGGTACCCCTATGACCCATTGAATGGCACTGTTTTTCTTGAAACTTAAAAGGTTCTAGCAGAATCCTTGGATGACCCAATTACCTTTTCGTACATTTAAAGGTGCCAACAAGAGATGTTGAGGACAACCCCATAGTGTGTCCATATAGTCATTTCATATAGATTTGACCCCAATAGATTTCTTACCTTGTTTGTGGGTACAGAATGTGTCATAAAAGAAGAAAAGAAAGGTGATTTTGATTTGTTTATATTTCCCTGTAAAACAGCTGAATTTCTATTTGCTCCTATACTAAATTAGAAATTTCAACATTTTTGTATCCAAAAAAACAGCCCTAAGCTAATCCTTTTAAGATGGGGATATTTTTGATGGAAAACTTACATCAGGCAAAATCGGTACTTTCAATGTTTTAAGGGACACCTGATATTTGAACTCTTGTTGCAACACTTTAAAGAGTCATTGAACTTTTTGAAAATATCAATTTTCTTTGGATGACCCAGTCAGGACATGAACTCACCACAGGAACTATCAACCATTTCAAAAGTCCTTAAACACTAATAGCACAGTTTTTTTTGAAGAGTGCCCCCCCCAAAAAAAAATAATTTTAATTTTTACAAGTTGGCAATTTGGGTAACTGGCTAAGTACACTATACCTGAATGAATTAAGCTCGAAAATGTCGTGTGTCTCACAAACAAGGAATTTTGTAATTAGAAATAATTAGTATCGAGATCTCCGATATAATCCGATAATAATTCAACATCTCTGGAAACGCCTTCCAATTGTGGAACGAGCGTCATGTATATGCCTAGCTTCATCCATTTAGTTGTTTTAATTGGTTCAGGCAAGTCAGTTATGAGGTTAGTTTTCGAGGTGGCACTAGTTCATCATGGGGCGACATAACTAGCATTTTTTCCAGTCTGCGCGTTAAGTCCAATCTGGGATCCCAATTCTAAACAAAATCGCTTATTTTATGATAAATACGCATTTTTTAGCATCTCGTTCCAGGTATAGTTTCCTAGACAATACCACCAAACTGTGCCCAAATAGTGGCGTCACCATGGGGGGGGGGGGGCGGGGGGGGGCAAGCTTCCCCCTGGACACAAAAAGATCGGGAAGGGGAGCCAAAAAATGAAGAAGGAAGAGAAAAAGGAAAAATAGTGAAAGAAGGGAAGAAACAGAAAGGGAAAGCGTAAGAATGAGGAAAAGAAGATGGAAGAAGAGAAAGGGAAAGGTTTCCCTGGCTCTAACGCACCCCCCCCCTCCCCTTCAATTTTAACTGACCTGGGAAAAAAGTATGAACATTGGCAGCTGAAAAATCGGACTTCTTGAGTCTTTTGCCCCCCTCTTAGCTCAGCTGTGGTTACCCCCTGGCCAAAATATCCAAATTGGGGGCGCCTCTTCAAATAAATGGCCATTATTGTCAGGCATTATTGCATTAAGTCAGTCAATTCCCAACCTGTGGCCCGAACTCCAAAAGTGGTTTTGGGTGAATGAGGAAGAGGTCTCAAATCTAACTTTTAAACAATCTAATTTCATTTAAAAATGTAGAACAGGGGATTTCATAAGAGCAAAGGTGCTTTTGGTCAATTTACCAATGTCAATTTAAAATTGTCCTCTGTGCGAGGATTAGCTATTTAGTTGTAGATTTGGGGCTCAATAACCTAGTAACAAGCGTGTGGGGTGGGAGGGGGTTATGATGCACCTGGTGAAGTCGAACTGGATGTTGTTAAGCCTACCTTACAGTGATTTGCTACCTTATATCAGAATATGGAAAAAAAATCCAAATAGATTTTTGTATGTATGTACAAGTTAGTCCCCGGTACAGGTATCCTAACAACATATCTTACAAGTGATAAGACCTATATCAGCCTGATAAGGACAAAAGGGTCATATTTGGTCATTAGCGTCCCGTCCGTACGGATACTACACTAACACATATTGAACAAGATTCATATCTTTGGAAAGTCCTCATTCTACATTAATCTTGACATTTTAAAGCGGGCAACTGCACAGTTTTAGAAAAATAAATTCTTCACTTTGCTCGCAAATGAGTTGCAAATCTTTGGCAAGTAAGGTTTTGACGATTGATTTGACTTCAAAGACATTTTAGAAGGTTTTTAGCCCACATGTCCCTCTGGAAAATGTCCTGCAATTTCCACAGGAGGGGTAAAATTTTTCTACAGGGGTAAATTTAAATAATGGTCCAAATAACGTTAGTATAGCTCAAATTGTTTTGTGTGGGTACAAAGAGTAAAAAAGTCTAGGTGACCTGTCCTGTAAAATGCATCTATATGGAGAGATAACAGCAAAATAGGCTAAAGGTCAAATGTTGTTATTCAGCAAAGTCAAAGTCTGTCATTAGCCATTTCGGCGCCGTTATTGACACGCTCATTGTGTCACTTGCCCTTTCGGGCGACGTGGACAGAAGCGGTTCACAGTCTCGACCTGATTA